>DF240038.1:179987-190182 GCA_000507305.1 Breviolum minutum Mf 1.05b.01 | reverse complement strand
GGGTTTTGTTGGTTTTGTGGGTTTTGTTGGTTTGGTGGGTTTTGTTCGTTTTGTGGGTTTTGTTGGTTTTGAGGGTTTTGTTGGTTTTGTGGGTTTTGTTGGTTTTGTTGGTTTTGTGGGTTTTGTTGGTTTTGTGGGTTTAGGGTTTAGGGCGTCGCCATTGCGGACGCGCTGTCAATCTCATGCTTGGATGGCGCCACCAACACACCTGAAGGGTGTGAGGGTGGCGGCATATGGTCGTTTGTGATGAGAAGAGGGTGTAACCCTTGGAAGGGTTGTCCCAAGAGCTGGGGCCAACGTCCCTTCTTTCCCTCCCCTCTGCCGCACGGCAGGCAAGCCACCCAAATTTCCACCTTTTAGGGTTTAGGGCAGGCCCATAAATTCCCACTACTGCCCGAAAAGACGGAGGTGTCAAGTGTACAGTTGCAAAGCTTTCTGACTGGATCCAGTACAAGCAAATTGGCACCCGCCTTCTTTCCAATGAACCATGCCTTTGCTTCGCAAGTATACTTTTGCTAGCCTTCTCAAAGGTCTGCAATGCTTGCTTCTAATTTTCTTGGCCTCCTGTTTGTCCCCAGTGATGCCAATTTGAATGCCAGTGTCGATCTTGCATGGCAAATAATTTGAACACGCAATTGGCTATCAACTAAGTATAGTTTCGAAAAAATACTCGCCAAAAAACAAAAGGGGCTGGCTACCGCGGATGTTCGCAACCTTAAACCCTAAACCCCAACAGGTTTTTGTACCATAACATGTCGGGGTAACCCGCCAAAGCCCGATCCCAAGCTCGGGGACCTCAACTGGGGACAGTTGGGGGAAGTGGGAGGGACCCGGGAGGTGGTGTGGCAGGAGAGAAGTCGATTGTAGGGCGGGAGGGGCCCGGAAGGTGTTGTGCAAGGAGAGGCAGCCGCCTCGAGGGTGTACAAGTATCGGACTGGATCCATGACCACAAGATTTGCACCCGCCGTCTTTCCAATGAACCACGCCTTTGCAGCGTAATGACAATTTTGCTATGAGAAGGTCTGCAATGCTTGATTATAACCTTGCTGGCCTCTTTTTTGTCCCAAGTGATGCAAATTCGAATGCCATTGTCGAGCTTGAATGAACACATGAGTGTTAGTCCTTGAGTATAGAGGGTCCAAATGTTCCTTTTCCCGACACCAAGCCAGTATGCCGATGATGTTGTGAGGTATTTTGACACGTGGGGTTGGATGGACGGAGCCTGGGCCGTTGCCACGCAGGCGCCATGTTTGTCTGTGGGCAGGTTTGTGATGGACGGGGAGAGCAGGTTGGCACGGAAGACAATTGATCGATTTGGGCAGTGTTTTGTGTCTCAAGTTTGAATCTGTTTTCTTTGCCTCTCGAGCCTGGTTTGGAAGTTATGGTGACTCCAGCAGAGATGCTCACCGTCTTACAGTGCGTGGGAACGTTCATGTTCGACCACCGTCGCCATAGGGACCAGCCTGGTGCCTCTCTTGGCAGTCCACTCCGCGTTGGGCCCTGTGGCGGTGCGCCTTCAGGACCACCTCCAGAACAGTATCGGTTTGGCCCTTCGCTTTGGCGGGGCTTGGACCGTGGACCGCACCCAGGTGTTGTTTCATATTGTTGGCGGCCGGGCAGCCGAGTACGCGGCCCGCCGCGGTCGGCAACAACGGGTGGATCTGAGGCTGCTGGCCGATTTGGAATTTCTTCCTTGCCACGCCCGAATCAGAGTTTTTTCCTGGAAACAATAAATTCTTTGTGAAGGGTTGATTGACGCGCGCGGCCAAGGTGCAAGTTGTCGCTCTGGACTGCACATGCCGTCTACAACCCCGCAAATTAAATTTTATTTTTTTCTTTTCGTTTTTTTTGATTTTTGCTTTATTACTTTTTTGCCTTTTTGTTATTTTGCTTTTTGCTTTTTGCTTTTTTGTTTTTTGCTTTTTTTGTTTTTTGCCTTTTTATTTGGGTTTTTCGCTTTTTTGGTGATTGTTTGCTTTTGTGGCTTTTTCATTTTTGCTTTTTTTTTGAACTTGTGCGGCGCTATCGTGGAATTTTAGAGCCCTAAACCCTCATCATTTTTATTTCATCTGCGCTTTGGGTGTTTGGGTGTTTTTTTTTTGGCCGGGCAATTTTTTCCCAACCATGCCATGTGTTTTATTGGTGAGAAAAATCGAATATTTCGTTAAAAAATCAAATTTGAAATAATATATACAAAAAAAAGTTGTAAGTATGGTGAATAGTATCATTGTGAAAGTTGATAAACATAAATTTACATATATATATATATATCTATAAAACAATGTCCCGGCATTGTGCGGGCGCGATCTTGGAAGAAAGGCAAAAGTCGAAAAATTGACGTGCTTTCAGTTAGTCAGCTTTGGGACAAGATGCTGGCCTTGGGGCCAAGAAAAAAAAGAAAAGAAAAGTTGCTGCACCGCCCATAGGCCTCCTGGGGAACCCCGGCGGTATAAAAAATAGGGGTAACGCGCCGACCAGGCTACCCCGTGGGGTGGTGAGGAAACGCCTGGAGATGCTAGCCTCATGCAACAGATATTTTGGCCGAAATGGTCGGCGTAGCATGAATTGACCATAGAAGGGTTTAGATTCCATAGTTTTAAGTTTCCGCTAATAGGTAATAGGTGATGTTTATAATCACCCAGTTGGCAATAGAAACCATTTTTATACTCGTATATATTGCCATGTGACAAGAACCAACCATTGATAGATCCAAAGATACATCTTTCCTTCAGCTGTATTGCGTTTGCTTCGCAGGACTCAACGCCTGTGCTGCAAAGATTAGTGGATGGCCACCTCCTTGTTTCTTGAAAAAAAAAGCCTGGATATGTGGTGGACATCCAACTAAACCTTTCTTGGAGATTTGGAGTTTAGAAATATTAGAGATGATATATATATATATATATATATGGTTATATTTAGATCTAGATTTACATTTTACTATACATATTGAAAATTTGCTTCATATCTGATTCATGACTACATCAGCACAAATAAACTTGATACCACAAGAGGTCATTTGTTTGGATGGTTGGAGCAATTGGTTACTCAGAGATCAATAGGCATTGAAAGTGACTCAACCTATCCATTGATCCTAAGTTCCAATAAAAAACCACTGATATTGACGAGTGGTAGGCTGACAATCACATGGAAATCCGAACCAACAGGAGAGGATTTCTCTGAGTGAGTACAGGTCGACCATGGAAATCTGAACCAAGGGAGCCAGCGGGGAGGATTTCTCAGTCGCAAAGGGTTGAGAGTAAAGTGCATGGACTGGGATGTCAGAACGGACCGAAGAACCTGCAAGACCCCCCAAACCCCACATTTTTTGTTTATTTTTTTGGCAGCAATGAACGAAGACAGAAGAACGGATTGCCGAAGTGCAAGGCCACGAACCCCTTTTTTGGTGAAACGATGGTGAAACGATGGACGACAAGAAGGGGTTGCGTGGCCAGGGAAAGGGATGTCAGAATTGACCGAAGAACGAGCAAAGGCCCCCAATTCCCCAACCCTCTATTTTGTTTTGGCAGACAGAGTGGAGGCCGAAGAAGCACGGTTTTGTTTTGGTGAAGTGCGTTGCCACGAACCCCTTTTTTTTTGCATGGCACGAAAGATGACATAAGAAGAAAAGGCTTGGCCATGGAATGGGATGTCAGAACCGACCGAAGAACGAGCAAAGGCCCCCAATTCCCTAACCCTCTATTTTGTTTTGGCAGAAAGACAGAAGATTGAAGCAGGAGAGTTTCGTTTTGCTGGAGTGCCATGTCACGAATCTTGTTTTTTTCTGGCGTCTACGGCAGAGCACCATTGCTATAGTAATACAAGTTCCGTAATCTTTTCATAGATTTGTTACGATAAGTCATAAACAGGTAACATAGGGTTCCTATTGAAAATTATGCCGGTGTTGGTTTCAATGTACTTGGCGTCTACAGGGAGAGTGGAGCGGTGGAACCCACTCGACACCATGTGCATTGAAAACAGCCGACGCAGACTGATCTTCATAAGATTCGGCATTGTAGTAGAAATAGATTTTCTCTTCTGAGGATGTTGATAAACAAGGCAGGCCAAGCTTCAACTAAAAGCTTTAAAGAGGCATTTATTCGTTCTTTCTATCAAGAGCCTACTAGTCTTTCTCTCACACCAGAGCGTCTCAGCAACTCAAGCCTCTCAGCGACCCAAGCCTCACACCAGAGCCTCTCAGCCATGAGGCGCGCTGGCGTCCTTATCTGTTGAATATCCCGTCCATTGCTCGTCCCTTGCCAGGTGCCTCGTGTTTCTGCTCTGCCAAATTCCGAGGGTAGCAGCCCCTCCATACATTGGTTGCATTCCCTCTTCCGCCTGAGGCCTGTTGCTCGCCTCCACAGGCCACTTTTGGAATTGATGTTACAAGCATGCGCTTCAGACGGGGTCTAGCAGCCCAGGCCCAATTTGGCGCGCCTCCCGAACAGACGCCGCCTCCCAAACCTGCCGCTCCAGCCGCCGCTCCAGAAGGCCTTGCAAATTGCTGCTGAGTCACACGGGCAGAATCTTTAAAGCAACATCAAATCTCAAGGACGTGTAGACAAAACGCATCCAAGCATAACAGTAACGAATTTGGATTCCAAAATGTGGCACATATGTTGCAGTTTGATCTTTCCATTTGCCATCTTAACCCTTTCAGGCGCAGCCTTCCCACCTGCTGCAGGCATTGCGTGATTACTTTGCTGTGTCACACGGAAAAATGAATGAGCCCTACAAAGACAGAGAGACAGAACACGTAGCATAAATATCAAAAACAGAAACATTCTGAATCGATCTCAAACGCCAGTCACCAGGCCCAGCACTCAAACCCCAGCAAACAACTAGCACGACCAGAAACGAAAATGAACACAGCCCTTCAGGCCCTTTGGATCTGGACCCAAGCCGCAATCTCAGCTTCTGCAAAGCACGAATTTCGTTTGTAGCCAGTCTAGCAACGCAGACTTTTTTTCTTACACATCGGGGAAACATGATTTGACCGCAGGCTCGACCTCACCGAGCCCAGCACTCAAAACACGGCGAACATTTAAAACGACCAAAAACGCAAATTAACACGGCTCATCAGGCTCACCGGAGTTGGATCTTGGCCACAAGCTCAGCTGTTCTAGCCATTGTCCAGCAGTTTCACACACATCGTAATAGAATGGAAATGCAGGCGCAGAGTCGCCTCCCTTCGAAGCAGAGCTGAACGCCCTCTTCGAAGAAGAACACGGCCACGTCAAAAACCTGTTGTCGAACCTATTTTTGGATTTTATCGGTTTTCATTCAGTGAATCAGCAAGCTTTGTCCTTTCCCTCAAATAACAGAGAAAGGACCGCGAAGTGCTCCCGATCAGGCCCTGACTGCGAAGGAGAGCCCACAACGCCTTACTGGAAGAAGGATATGGCCACATCAAAAAACCTGACATATTGTTAGATTTTTTTAGGATTGCATTCAGGGAATCAAAGGCGTGCCTTTGCCTCAGGCGTTGCTGACACAGGTGTTGAAGGCACAGGTCCCGGCACAGAAGCTATTTGCACGGTCGTAGAGATATTTTTATTCAATCGAAAAAAGGCGTGCCTTGCGTGGCATCCCAAGCCGGCGCATGCCTCAACAAAAAAAGGATAACAAAAAAAGCACCTCATCACGAGTGATGCCATCAAACCCACACAGGCCAAAGCGCTGGCAGCTCCGAGTTGGACCTCAGCGTGGCCCCTATACTATCTTTCTTTTTGGCCCCCCAAAAAATGATGCTGTGGAATCAGTGCTTGTCCAACATATAGGCCACCCTGAAGACATCTTCGCAGAAAGCACTGATCTCAGAGCCGTCCAAATCAACTTGTGCTTTCGCCAAAAAAAAGGAAGTTTGTTTCGTAGGTGGAGAACTGGACTGGGTCCAGCAGCCTGGAGCGTGGGAAGAGCGACAGGCAGAGGCCTGCAATTGAGGGAATTTCTCGCTGATGTAAAAAAAAACATGCTTCCATGAAAACCAATTGTTCAGCGACAAGGATACGTTTTGGCCCGGGGAACATGTGATGTTTTTCATCGACGTCTGATAGCATATTTTTTCCATCCTCTTGACCACTTTTAAAAGACTTTGACTTTGCATTGCATCGGCCTCCCTGCGATACGGAGGATCGAGCTCAAAAGGAAGACAAAGCTCGTGCGAAAAGAGAGGACAAAGAGCAAGAAGGAGAAGAAGGACAAGAAGGACAAGAAAGAAAAAAAGACAAGAAGGAAAAGAAAGACACCAAGAAAAAGGAGCTCCAGAACGGAAATGTGAAGTTTGTTGTCGTGATGAACATAATTATCCCGGCAAGAGACCCCAAACAGTGTGAAAATAAAACAAAATGCAATGTATGTGTGACCACTCTATGTGAGCACTCTATATGTGACCACTCTATGCTCACTCTATATATGAGCGCTCTATGTGTGACCACTCTATGTGAACACTCTATATGGGAGCACTCTATATGTGAGCACTCTATGTGTGACCACTCTATGTGAGCACTCTATGTGTGACCACTCTATGTGAGCACTCTATGTGTGACCACTCTATATGAGCACACCGAAAAGTACGAAAATTACCAGGAAAAATGAACATCAGTTCTTGGGCCGGATGTTGCAGAACACCGAAAAGCACGAAAATTACCAGGAAAAATCGACTTCAGTTCTTGGGCCGGATGTTGCAGCGCCAAAAACGTCAAAAAAGCACGAGTTTTATTGTAAAAACACCGTTCAAGAGCATTGCAGAACACCGAAAAGTACGAGAATTACCACGAAAAATGAACATCGAAGAAGTTGAAGAGCCGAAAAAGTACGAAAATTTACAGACGAAACCCGTTTTAGACCCTTTCAAGAGCACCGCAGACCACCGGAAAGTACGAGAATTACCACGAAAAATGAACATCGAAGAAGTTGAAGAGCCGGAAACTATTAAAATTTACAGACAAAACCCGTTCACGCCGGTCTGAGCCACCCGCAAACTATGAAAATTCAGACACGAAACGAACATGCAGGCACGAAACCACGAAAATAGCGATGAAATCTGTGCGCAACCCGTCCGCCACCTCGATCTAGCCACCCCGGCCTTTTATCATTACCGTAAGAACCCCAAGTGTTACCACACTGCTTGGGGAAAAATGAACTCTTCCGGACATCAGATCAGGAGCCCGTGGTTGTCCCAGCACGCATAATAGTGACGTTGGGAGCCATCCGAGAAGAGTTGCAGCGTTCGGGCCCCCAAAAAATCGGAGAGGACAAGACACGAAAAACATGTTTTCACAGGAAGAGCAAGCGTTTCCATGAGCAGTCTTTAAGGCCTGCAAAAGAACAGCTTCTGATCAACCCAATTCATCTTTTGTATACATCCATTTGTCTCTCTCCAGATTGAAACATGTGGATATCTATCTTCACAGAAAAAGATATCTCTTTATATGTCTGAAACTTCGATATCTAAGACTATCTGTAGACATAAATTGATCTATATATTTAAATATTTCTATTTAGTTTTAATTTTTGACATCATACATGTATGTATTTATATATATATATATGTATGTCGCTGAATACATGTCTGTATATATTCATATATCTGTAAGTCCCTCTTAAACAAGAAGAAGTATTTGTACATTTATATATATATATATTTGTACGCATATCAAACCTATACTTCTGAAGGTTCCAGAGCTTCTTCAATGCATCTTGTCATCCATTTCTGCACGCCCATGAGTGAAGGTTACTGCACCCTTATCCTGGTTTCCAAACCCTTGGCAAGCAGACCCCCAACTGCAACGGCCTGCGATCGTTGCGGCGCTTGCCCGCTGCTTAGTCGGATATGGGCGGCATTATTATTCAAGCCGAATTTGACACTTCAGCCGAACCTGCAAAATCCAACGAATCTGAGAATCATTCATTTCAGAGATATGAAAAAGACTTCGAAGTTCCTTGGGCAAGACTGGAGATTGTTTGATTGCAAGGAACCAGAAGCCCTGATATTGATGTGTAGAAAAACAGCAGAAAATAATACAAGATTTCTAAACGCCATTTCCTCTGCCTTCGTGCGTGCGCAAAGGCCAAGGCGTTGGGTTGCAGTTTGGTTGCCTTGACGCCCTGGCGCACTCACATCGTCTGTTGGCTGGAGTTCCGCGCAGCGGAAGCTCGATGTGTGAGACCGCCGAAGACGGGGGGTGACAAGGCTAAGCAACCAAGCAAGAAGGACAAAAAGGCGGAGGCGGAGGAAAAAAAAGAAAGAAGCGGAGGCAAAGAAGGCCGAAACGGGCGGTGCAGTTTGTTTGTGGTGCCATGCAAACATTCCAATAGAATTCATTCGATTGACATGCAAAACAGAAAGTATACAACGATACCAGGTGGTCTTTTGGACGCTCTAGACAGGCAAAAACTGCGCGAAACGAACGAAGAAACAAAGTCAAGAGGGACAAACGCGCAGCGGAAACGGAGGAGGAGGCAACGTGAGCATGAGCTTCTAGCTGATTTCTCACATTATAAAGAGAATCATCTCGTTTCAAGACATCCAGCAGTTAGCAAAAGAGTTGCCCGCAAGGGTCAACATGAGAGAGATATGAACAAATTATTGCAATGTTTATAGAGGGCTAAGGCATTGAATTTCAATGATTCAGCCTGGAATCCGTCTCATGAAGATTGGCCCCTAGATGCTTTTCAAAGTAATTCACTTTTGGCAGCAGACACCAATCTGGACACCATGCACGGAGGCCTCTGCCAGAAGGCAGAAAGAGACCGAAGCGAAGCGGCAAAAGAGAAAGGAGCACGCGGAGCTTGCGGCAAAGGTGGCAAAAGCTCGGGAAGCACAGAAGCTTGAGCCGAAACCTGGAAAGCTCTCGCAGAAGGCCCGATGTGATAAGCCTTTGTCGATGCTTTTTTTTTGCAACATCTGGAAATTCGGCAGAGTTTTCAGCATTTTCATAGCAAAACCCATCTATGGTTAGACAGACAGAGATCAGAATCAAAAGGTCCCCCGAAAAACCCATCTCGAAGGAGCTCCTGGCGGCAAAACGAAACGTCGAGCGGTGGGACGTCCAATGCCGGCTCCGGGGAGAAGTCCTGGAAGAACCGCTGTGGGTCACTGAGGGGGAGGTGGAAGCTCAGTTAGAGGCCTTGGGGGACACACTTGTAAAATTCACCCTGAAACTTTTTTGTCATCTAGCTGATGCATGATGGCCCCGGTGAAGTTCTGCTGGAGGCGGACATTCGGAGAGCCGTGCAGCTGTCCAAGCCTGAAGGGCCAGACGACGATCTGCCCGACGGCTGGGGCGGCGGCTCTTCGTCTGCACGGTATTGAGCAAATGGGGACCGACGTCTCTCCACCTCCTCGTGGTGGTCCCTGGAAACCCTCTGGGCCTATGTGGCACAGAGGGGCTAAGAGAGAGACAAATTGTATTTGGTTGATGCAGATTCTAGGGCTATTGCGCCCGTATTCAGTAGAAGTCGACATCAAAACAAGTGCGTTACGAATAACTTTCTATTATTGGAGTCCTAGGAGTTATTATGTCAGAAGATATGTCAGAAAAAATGTTAAAAGATATGTCAGAAAAAGCGTCAGGGTATACGTTAGAGAGAATGTCAAAAGATATGTCCCAAGAATAGCAGAAGATATGTTAGCAAGAATCGCAAAAGATAACTGAGAACACATGTCACAAGGAATGTCTAAAGATATGTCAGAAAGAATGGCAACGGAAGCCGACGCTAAAACCTAGAAAAAAAAACGCGAAATCTGACGCTACAACTTTAAAATAAGCCTCCGGCGGAAATTTTATCCAAAATTGATATTTTCCTTTCAAATTTTGCGATTTCTCCTTTTCTAAAAATTTGCCATGTGCAAAGCTAAGATTGCTGGAACGCTCAAGCAAACGCTAAAACCTTGTGAAAAAACTAAACCCAAAACTAAAACTTTGGAAAAAAAACGCTAGAATCAAACCTATTTCCAAACGCCAAAACCACAAACGCTAAAACCTTGTCACAACGATAAAACCTAACACTAAAACCTTGTAAAAACGTCAAAACCGAATGAGCGCTAGTTCGTGAGCTATTCCATCAGACATGTACTCAGCGAGTCAATTGGTCAAATAGCGAATTTAATTTACTTATTTAAAAATATTTATATTTAATTAAAAAATAAAATATTTTTTTTGCTAAATTAGATTTAAAAAAAATATCTTACATT
>DF240038.1:0-166264 GCA_000507305.1 Breviolum minutum Mf 1.05b.01 | reverse complement strand
TGTTGTTGTTGTTGTAGGTATTTGAGTTAGGGTTTAGGGTTGGGAAAAAAACGCGGTGGTGGACACCTGTTTTTTTGGCGAGCATTTTTTGAGGCTCAAATTATTTGATCGCCAATATGTTTTTAAAATCTTTTACCCTGCAAGATCTTGTTCCAAAATTAGTGTGCGCAAAATGGCATGTTTCATGGCACGACAAACCAATCTGAGTTTAGGGTTTAGGGTTGGGAAAAACCGCGGTGGTCAAAATCGATGAGTTTTTGAATTCTTGGGAGCCTTCGGGCTTTCGCTCTCCAAACTCTGGGTATTCTCAAACTCAAATAACCAGACATGCCAGACAGACCATTTCAAAGAGAGCCAAAGGACAAAAATACCGCAAACGCACAGTACCGAACAGCCCCAGAAGGCGAGAAAAGCACACAAAGGAAGAGGACCAATCAAAAGCCAAATCAACAGAAGTGATCGAAACACTCCTGGCGCCAAACCCCCCAATGCGTTTCACAAACGATTGGACATCACATTTATTCCTGATGGTTTTCTTCCAGATCCAACTGCAGAGACTTTGCAATTCATTGCGGAGGATCACCCTGCCAGATGATTTGACATCCACATGGAGTTCATCAGGGACCTTCACACCTGGACATCACTTCTAGTGTCTTGTAATGCCTGGTAGCCAACCTTTCTCAGTGATGTCTTTTTTTTTAATTTGAAGAGCGAACCTTCTGTTACATCTTTTCAAAAAAACGAACACCAAAACTCACATGTTCATTAAAAGTTATATCCCAACGTTCTATCATGGGCCACCTTAAACTGGGTGGTGGTTTCAATTATTTTTTATTTTCATCCCTACCTGGGAATGATCCAATTTGACTAATATTTTTCAAATGGGTTGAAACCACCAACTAGTAAAGTTAATCCCCCCCTATATGGATCCAATCGCCTCCCCATCTTTTTGCTGTGAGGTTGTCTTCAGTGCCACGGGAGAGAAGCAAAGTGGTACCCAGCAACTGCCAGCACCTTTGACTGCCAATTGAGCAATAAAAAACGGTGGTTGATTGGGTTATTCAGGGGAGTATACTACCCAGTTATATAGGGGTTATATTAAGCTTTTATTGTGGATTGAAGAAATCTTGCACCTCCAGAAATGTATAAAACATTGTAAATCATATCAACTGGTGCAGGTTTTCTTCCATCAGCAGTATTATAACGATCCCTTTCAAACAACAAAGATTCAATGGAACGGGCCCGTGGTTTTTTTTCGTGCCAAAACTGAGGAGTTCAATGTGAAGTTGCTGGGTGTGGTGTATCATGATGAGCAAAAATGGGCCAAGAAGAAACCATTTTCCATGCCCGTAGGATCCATGTATGGTATACTGATTTTGCATTTACTACAACAATCAACTAATCATGTAGGCTAATATTCCAGTCCCATGGACCCTATGGGTAAGGAAAAGGACGAGATACATGTGGTTCGACCAGCTTGGAGGTTGAGCACTAAGGCGGTTAGAGATGAACAAATGAGCAGCCAGGATTGCCATTTTCTATACTAAATCTGGCTGGGGTTGATGCGCACTGCCCCAAAACTGATTGATTTTTTGCCTTTTTGCAGTGTATTGAAATCAATGCAATTAAAAAATCTATCATCAGAAATAACAGCAAGAGTAAAGTAGATGGGAAGGATTGAGAACATATTGAGAACCATAGGACATCTTCTGGGGAATGTAAATCGTTCATGGTTGTTTCACCCAACTGCTTCACCACGTTGGGCTCTCTATGAGTTTTTGTGGGTCCAACCTCACACCGATCCTCAAGGTTGGTATAACTGGAAGGCTATAGGGGAAGCCGATCAATAGCCATGAAGCATCAACCTCCCGCCGGTTTGGGAATTCCTCAAATGGAAAATGTTCAAGGGAATACTTGCAAAACGATCCAACAGAATTGAGGTTTAGGACTTATAACCCTATAGACATCCAGATAAAATAGATAAATATTCCTCCTGAGGTGAACGGTGTGTTTTTTTGTTTTGGGGGGAGAAAAGGGGTCAAGTCATATGTCATATCTGCTCTAAGTTTCAGTATTGGCCTGGATGTCCTATTTGGATAGGCCAATTTGGATGGCCATCCTCAGAATCATTGGACCGAGGGGAACTCTTGGGGACCTGCAAAGAACCACAATGAAGTCTGAGATCCCTATGGTTCTTATAGAAGGTGGGCCCAGAAACCACTTAAATAAATCGTGGTTATAACGTTATAACAAGTTATAACTATATAAGTAGCCCTAAGAATCATTGGACCCTCCTATGGAGGGGTTTGACTCTCTATGGCAGGGCTCTGGGATCTCCAAACCACCAGTTTTGAGATCCCATGATTCTTAGGGAGGATTTAGGGAGGGTGAAATAAACCACAGGCAAACCCATTGGCCCATTGGAATTTTCGGCCATTGAAACAAGGGGAAAATCCCACCACTCCATGGGTAAAACTGGGTGTTTTGGACCCCACCTGGCAAGGCCTGCCGACAGCCTGTCCCCCCGGCCGAGGTACGATACCAAGGCTCCGATCTGCAAGTGGCGATGATGTTGAGTGATGGCTTGGAGGTCGGGAGGTGGTGGTGGGAATGTGACATGGTGTTTTTTGGATGTCCCGGGACGGGTTTGTTCGGATCAATGGTGATGGGATCAATCGGGTAGTTATAACCAAATCTTATAAATGGGATTAAATGGGATTTTTTTGGGATTATAATCCACTGATCCTAACCTTTGATCCTAACTTCCTGTGGGACATCCAAGTGGGAAATGCCCAAATTGACTCCAAATCTTTGGTTCATCGTCCCTTTGAATCCAAAGGTATTCCAAAAATAGGATTGAATGATTGATGTTTGCAATCCGATCCTAGAGTATAAATTCTAGGTCATCACTCACCTACATCACCAATTTTCCAACACATCACTGGCTCCTCTGCCATTCTCATCTTCCCAAGACTATCAGGTATACTTGGATGTCCCAGGAAGTTAGTAAATAAATGGTTCGTAAATGGGGTATAACCCCTAAATCTCCCATTTATAAGTAAGTTATACCCCATTTCCTAACCATTGATACTAACTTCCAAAGGGACATCCAAGTATATCCCATTCTTGAACCGCCCAGAGCCTCGAATTCCGAAAGGTCTTCCGTCCTGGACTTCCAGTGCGTGTCTCCTTGCAGATGAGTCGCCCTGGGGGAGAAGCAGTCACGCAACAGGAGAGGCCGCCGTATAGCTGGTGCTGGGATATCTAAAATCCCTTCATACGGTTGATGGAAGAAATCCTGCAGCACTTGGGATGTATAAAACCCTGTAAATAATGGGATAAGCTACCTATCAACTGGTGCAGGATTTCTTCCATCAACAGTAGTAGAGAGCGATTTGGAAATAACCTCAGGTTTGTGAACTATATCTTAAGGGGCCGTTGTTGCACTTAAAGGGTCCTCAATAAGCTAGTTTAAACTAACCACTGACAATTGGATTTTCAGTCTGCGGGTTGGCATACTTCAGGTGAATGTGCATTTTACGATCCCAACAAACTTGTAGAAGAACAGGTTCTGTATAGGCTAACCAACCACTGGATGCATCTGATTTTCTTCAAACAAAAACATGTTTGGTTTTCCACCGCTTTACAAGAATAGTAAATCCCAGATGCTCCTTGCATGGTATATTTACTTGCAATTGGTTGATTTTTTATGTCAAATGTAGGTACATATGCCATATATATAAATGGATCCTATATGGCAATAGTACACCTGGAAATGGATGACTTCTTTGGATGCAGACTTAACATGGAGTCAATACAGCAGAGTCAATTGCTACATACATCTGTGATAATATGCGAGATCTTTTCTGCTATGAGCATTGCTAAGAACTTGAGATTCTTGACATTCAAGCAGTTTTTTGATTCTGAGATGAGTCTCCACAAAGTACGGCCAAATTTTGTGAGAGTTTGGAGATTTGTTTCCAAGAACATATTCAACGTCATCCTGTACCAAAGGGATATGTTTGAAATTGCCGTTATAACGGCAACTTACCAGACTTACAGTCGTTGTCTCTTGGGTTTAGCTCAGCTGAAAACCCGTGAATCCTTGGTCGTTTAGGTTGTATAGGGATATTGTAAATACCCATTTCTTGGCCAATCTTTGGTTTATCGTCCCTTATACCCGAACAACCCCTTGTTTTTCCAGGTAACTCACTAGAAGTTACACAGTTTAAAAAAGTTTTAGCGGGGGACCTCAGTTTTTCCTAGCCATGGATATAGGGTTTATAAAAAGCGATGATCAGGATCCAGTCATTACCCCGAGCCAGTAGAATGGTATGTCCCGAAGAATGAATCCATGACGTCCTCCTGAAATATCCTGAGGATGAGATTGGATCCCCCGAAAAAACCACTCTTTCCGGGAAGGGTGAAAGGATTCTTAGGGTGTGTGTGCGTGGCTCACTTTTTTGGAATTCGTTGAGTCAGTGAAGATTGAAATCGAGAAAGAAAACCCGGGTAAACAGTTGCCAAAAACCCATCCAAACACTCTTACGCAAACTTTGCCGTTTGGTTCTTACAGTACTTCGCCCCCCCGACCTGTTGTTAGTGGATTTATTCCTACTTATGCAATACAACTGGGGGTTCAGTAGGGTTTAATTCCTGGGCTTATATCTCAGTTACAACTGGGTATTTCCACCCTTACTGTACCTTGCTTGTCACTGGCTGGTGGTTGTTTTCTTTTGACATTTGAGCAATGAAAAAAGGGCCCCTGGTTGTTGAGGGTATAGGGGATTCTACTACCCACTTATGTGTGGATTATTAAAAAAAAAACATGAAATAAGGATCCCTATTCAACAACCAGTATATATAACTATTTGGTTAGTTGTTGTCCCCTAAGGATCGGGTTGTTCCCCTTCCAAATGGCCTTTTTATGGCTTATAAATGGGGGTTTTCTCCTAACCACTGAACCAAATCATGGGATGATCCTTGACCAAATGGACCAGAGGACCTGTCGGCTTCTGGAGAGTTGGTACTGGTGGCACAAGGTACCACGGTCAGCTACCAAAAGAGGCGGGGTTCAACCGGAGGTGTAGATGGATGTCCCGGGACGGAAGTTAGGATGGTTAGGATCAGTGGGTTATAACGTTATAACCCTAATATATCCCATTTATAAGTAGGTTCTAACCCATTGATCCTAACCATTTACTAAATTCCTGGGACATTCTAGATGGGAGATTGCAAAGGTGCAGGGATGCTTACAAATTGATATGGTGTGGGTGTGGGTATTACCAGGTTATACGAGCAACTACAAGGTGTAAGGGGAGTGACATGAGGCCAAAATGGCCGAGAACAAATGGGTAACTGGGGATGAAATAACCCTATGGGGCTTTGTAACTATAACTAGTCCTACCTTGTAGATGTTCAAAATCTATCCGGTCCCATTTATAGTTGTTTTTTGGGCCCACCTTGTATGTGGATGAAGGGGAAGCGCGTGCTCAACTTTTTGGTTACAGTCCTGACCTGATCAGTTTGCATCTCTTTGAAATTCAGGCAATGAAAAATCAAAACTTGGATGTACCTTCCAAGGCCTTCCAGCTCTAATTAAACCCTAAGGGATGGTGAATTGACAGCCTTGAGGAACCATTTCACACCCAAACTGGAAGGTTCAGGTTCCACTATACAGGTTGGCTACTAGACCTTCATAGAGATCCTTATCATGACTTGTTGAAAAAAGCCCTTCATTTTTACCTGAATATATTATAATCCTTTCAACCCCAACGAACCCAAGGTGTTGCCTATAGGCTTTTTAGTATTTATACCTGGAACCCAAATGACCATTGTTTGTTGTTGGAGTTTTCCGGCCTTGCTTTTGGGGGGGTTTTCACCTTAAGAAGTAGCGGCTCCAGGTATGTTTGACCAAAAAAACACATCAATCCAAAGTCCCCCTGACATGGGGAAAACCCAAATTGACTTGACCGTTTGGGAAACGGGAAGCCCCCCAAATTGATATGACAAATCATCCGAATTGAAGGGCACCTTGCACCTCCCCCCCAATTTCCCCGTTTTCACCCCTAGGAAACGAGGCTTTATTTTGCGGGTTGTGCAAAAATTTTGAAGCCTATGTGGTATTGCTATATACTTCTGAAATCTTGGGTAGGTCAGTACTGGACAGTAGGATGGTGAAACTTTCCGTACTTCAAGGGTTCCCTATGACATCCAGCCAAGCCATCCTCCAGTCATACCTGACTTCTGACGATCTACGTGTGAGTTTGGAACCCCTAAAAGCCAAACTCGCCTCAGGAGACGGTTGTCGGTGGCCCCTAAACATCGATCCTCAATCGGTATATTCGACTGGATGGCTATAGGGGGTTTGTCCTGAATTTTGGTGGTTATTGCTAGCGTCCATTGGGTCCCACGTGGATAACTTCTGCCGCCATTTTTTGGTGGTCCAAACAAGCAGGCCTGATGCAGTTCGAATATCTTTGGCTGCATCTTCCTTTGATAGCACTGGAGCACAGGTGTGGATCAGCGTTCATTCCGGCCGCTGGGAGGTTTTGGTAGAGAAACAACAGCCAAACAATTTGGAGTGTCTCGAAATGATCTGGCAAAGTTATTGGCGCCATGTTTTGAGCCAATTTTTGAGGCAGACACTAAATTTTGGAGAAGTGTCCCCCCCAAAAAAATATGGATGTTCTGAAGGCAAAATTTGAGGGGAATCACGAAATAAGCACTCTTTGAGAGTGATTTTTGTAAAAACAAGTCGTCCTTCTTTCCTGAAAATGGTCTTATAAGTCGGTAACTGGTGTTGTAAAATTATAAGTCTTATACGTGGAGTTATAACAACCTTCCTCCTATCTGGCGACGGGGCCTTCTTTGTAAGCAACCATGAACTGAACCTGTTTGTAAGGATGAACTTTTGCTCGGTTGGCGAGCCTGATCCAAAACGTAGATTCTTGCGGGGGAATCCTACCAAAACAAGCCTCAATTCAGTGTTTGGAATGATAATTTGCCCCGGCCAGAAAAATATGAATTTAGTGTGATTCAAGATGTTTATCAACTTCAGCCCCCGATCGTTGGAGGTTACTTATTTAACCCATGATCTTGAAGTGGTCACGTGAAGTCACCATGCCAGGCCATACAGACTTGCTTGTTGTTGCTATGCGAGCAATGAAAAAAACTAATTATTTGTTGTATATATATATAAGTGATTATACTACCCAGTTATGTGGAAATTATCATAAACCATGAAATAAGGATCCCTATTAACCAACCAGGAACCAATGGAAAAAGTAGGAGTTTTTTTCTTTTGTCTTTCGTGGCTCATGTGTTTCTACCTACCTTGGATTCAAATTTTGCCTACCAGGATTGGACCTTTAGGCCTAAAATCTGTTAATTTTCACAGTTGTTGCAGACGGTGTGGCAGGGTTAACATGACAAAGTATCCAGGATCCCATGTAGGATCCATGTATAGATGGTATGTTCGGTATATTTTTGTTGGTTTACCTACATTTCCCGTAAAAAAACAACTAAATGCAGGTAAATCTACCATACATGGATCCATCATGTTTCCTAGGGCTGCGCATAATGATACATTTAGGGTGTTCAGTGCGACAGTTCTTGTCAAACTTACCCAGGTTAATGTTAAGATTTGACAGATGGTGTGCTTACATGGTTTCCTGTAAACGACTCACTCATCTATACTAGGCAAAACTTTGCTTCATCGTCCCTTATACCCGACCAGCCCCTTTAAATTTGGTGTTTTTTTTCAAATGTATATAACTGCCCCTAAAAGTTGTCAACTGTTCGTCCAGTTTGGACCTAAGTTTTTGCCTAGATGATGATGCCTAACATGGTGTCTTTGGGTTTACTGGTTCAGGTGGTGGAGATTCCCATGACCAAAGAAGATGTAAGCTGCTGCGATGCTCGGCTATTTTTTTAATATGGCCATGACGAGGAAAGGGACCTTTGGTTGTTTAGGTATGTTTAGGTATGTTTATTTCCTACCAAAATGGTGCTTAGAGAAAGTTGATGTTAAAATCCTTAGGGAAATGATCCAGTGTGACGAACACATTTCTCCAATTTCTGTGACGAGCATAGTTTCCCTTCTTCTTTTTTGCGGGGAGAACTTGAATTTAATAAACGCCCCTCATGGGAATACTAGTTCATGGAATGTAATTGGTGTCCTTTTATCATATGATAGCTTACTTGGTGGCTCACGGTAGTATACCTGGATATTGCAAGGACATAAAACATTTGACTTTTTTTTGCGTGCTACTCTAACGGGAAATGGGTACGCATGTTGTACACGTGGAAGATGCTGGCATAAGTAGATCGAGTAACTATTGAGATAGCAAACAAGCAGTTATAGATCGCAAGGGGGGTTGGACCTTTGTTTGTTATTAACATTTTGATATGCTGGTGTAGATTTGTCCCCCTAAATGGGATCATAATACCACCCAACGGACCCAACGTTCTAACGATCGTTGAGTACCATTTTCGTTACCAATTTGGTTCAAGCTTATTGGGTGAGCCAAAAAGAAACATAATATGTATGTTTGGATGACAAGATACTTTAAGCGCCTTCACTGTTTTGGTACGGGTCTCTTGCATGTTTGAACTGACTTGAAAACCTAGATGTGTGAAGCAGCTGTGATTTGCCCAGATATGCATATCAAAGAGTTACTGTATTTGGACGCAACTATTTCCTCGAGATGGAGGAAGTCAATGTGGGATGCTGACTAATTTGCAACAGTTTTCATGCTGACTACTGGGGGGGTTGGATCTATGCCGGCTTTGCCTCCTTTCAGAATGGAGTGAAAATGATTCTACACCACCGAAAATGAACATGTCCCCTACAAAGGGACCATTTTAAAAGGAAAGTATAGATACTAAAGTAGTCTTCCAACCATCAATTTTCAGTTATGTCTTGGGGGTTGGGCATAGATCTCCATGGAGAGGGAAGATCCGAGCACGTGTGGTTTGTACGAGTCATCAGTGTGTATATAAATCGTATAAATATGATATATGTGTGCTTTTATTCATTTGCTCAAACAGAGGCATACTATGGCTGGGCGGTGGTTTTAGACATTTGTTTATTTTCACCCCTACCTGGGGAAGTGATCCAATTTGACAATTTTTTTCAATGGGTTGAAACCACCACCTAGATATGCACGTTGGAGTGCCAAGTAGATTTTGAATTTGCAAAGGTTGACTTGGTGGCTGCAGCAGTGGAAGAGAGAAAGAACGGGAGATTGGTGATCGAGCTAAATGCCGATCTCTATCCATTCGATGGGATAACCCCACCACAGGTGCTCAATCCGCTTTATGCAGTGGCACAGCCCAGATGTTCAGTGGCGGTGGGACAACCGGCAGATGTGATGGTAGTCCATAGCCATGTGCTTTGGACCTACGTTTATGGCAATGATTCGAGGCGACATGCAGCAACACCAGGAGTCGTGGCAGGTGCGTTTGGTGCTGAGGAGTCAAAACAGAGGGACAAAGTCCAAAAAATAAAAGCACATGCAGAATTTTGGGGTGCTCAATTTGACGGTGAGTTGGGACAAGCCCGTCCTAACTTGAAGCCTCGGATCCCTCTTTCCCATGTCATTCTGAAGGTGGTCGAGTTGAAGCATTCGACAGTTGGCCTTTTGGAGGTGCTAACTGGATCTTTGGTGTCGGCTTTTCAGTCGAACTATGAGTGTTTTGGAAGAGATCTATGAGCACGTCAGTGCCAACATTGACAGCATGAACCGACTTTGCTCCAACTTGCTTGCCTACGCCATTGAGAAGATGAAATCTGAACCTCTTGGGAAACAAACGGGCCAATGACGAAGCAATCAGCACTGCCCAAAATTTACCCCAAATCCATGAAAACTTGAGGAATTTCACAAAAGTGTTTTACAGCATTCCACAAAATTGACCCAGGTTTATATGAGTACATCATTGATCTTCAAACGGCAAGAGCAAGAGCAGAACCTTCACATGATACGTGGGGATGGCAAGACAGCTTTGCAACATTGCATGGCCCGAAAAACCCCAGATGATCTTTAGTTCACTCCTTATTTGGGAAAATGATTTTTGTTGACTATACCCTCCCTGAAACTAACATAGCCCATGAGAATGTTCATTCTTCCTGGTAAATACCATCAAGAAATTATTGATTTTCCATGGGCTATGTTAGTTTACAGGTGTGTAATGCTTATCAAATATGTGGCTCAAGCACCAAGTAGTGACGTTAGATGAGGTGATTCCTCTTTCAATCACGCATTTTTTGGAAAACACATTGGACGTCGACACGCTGAACGAATCACTCTATGTCAGTTTGATGGGTAGAGTCTAGAGACTCAGGTTGAGTAGGTTAGGTTTCGAAACAGCAACAGCAGCAACAGCAACAACAACAACAACAACAGCAGCAGCAACAACAACAACAACAGCAACAACAGCCACAACAGCAACAACAGCCAGTGGATGTTGTAACCCCCTCTTCACAGATACCAACTAACGTCGTTTTTGGTTATTTCCCCAAGTTGGGATTTCAATTTAGAACATGGATCTTTTTTGAGAATTTGACAGATTTTTTGGACTCGCACCTTTGAGGATCCAACGGCTTCCAGAAGAACCTGGAAAGAACATGAAGAGGTGCGATGTTTCCGCAGCGATGAGTGGAACGGAGTTGGGAAGTTATCCGGATGATCCTAGGGCCCTTAGGGATCCATGAAACCTTACCTGAGAATGGTATTGAGAATGGTTTCATATGTTTCATGGAAGCTAAATACTGAGGAGGCGATTGGACACCCTTTGCTCATCATCTGAGAATATGATGGTTGATTGCTGGGGATGGAGGTTTAGGATTCCCGATCTGTGTGTGGCAGTGCCCAGAAACTCCAATGCCAATACTGCAAGAAGTGTTTCGCCAAGCACTTTATCATCCATGAATTTTGGATACCTCGAATTGAAGATGACAATTGCCTCCGTCCTTGCGAGGCCTGTGGTTGTTGTGTGACGTACATGAGTTTCTATGCCTGAGAGCCTGGGGAAGATGAGACCAGCGGGTGATGTGTTGAAAGTTGGTGATGTAGGTAGGTGATAGTGACCATGCCAAAATCACGTTCCAGGTGACTCAAATTTCAAAGCCACCCTTTTGATCCACGATCGTTGGAGGTCACTTACACCATCCCAAAAAAGGTCACAAAGAATTGCCAGGTTCGCACAATGTTGGGGTGGTTTCCTCTTAAACATGTTTTTTGTTGGTTTCATTTGTTTGCCTCCATTTCTTGGGAAAATGATTCCCTAAATTCAAGGATTTTTTGTTATGGTAGCGATCACCTAGATTGTTTTTTGAATAAATCACCGTTTGGGTCTACCCTCCACCCTGTAAACAGAGGATAACTAGGCGGTGGTTTCAATTATTTTTCATTTTCACCCCTGGTTGGGGTCTAATTTGACTACTATTTTTCAAATGGGTTGAAACCACCAACTACATAAACCATCTATTTAACCTATTAGAATTTTTATGAAGGGGCCAATACTAACCTGAACGGAATCCACTTGGCAATCAGGGTTGGGGGTTTTACCCAATCACGGTTGATTCTTGACTTCATCCCTTGTTAGTGGAAGGCTATTTGGATGTTTCCCAAAAATAGGGTTACCCCAAAATGGATGGCTTATAATGGAAAACCCTATTAAAATGGATCATTTGGGGGTACCACTATTTTCGGAAACATCCATTTGGAGGATCTTATGATCATCCCATTTAGGAAGTGCTGGATCGCAACCAAGGATCGGGTTAATCTATCACAATTGGCGGAAGGTTTACCTCCCTGGAAACTAACCACGTATCCTACGTGACTGGGGGGCCCATAAGGACGTGGATCGTTACCCTACCTAAAACTACCATACTGTTTTACATTTCCCGTTGTTTTGTTGGGATATGTGATCTTGTCTAATTTTAAAGGTTCAAACTTTAAATTCCCAGGATCCACTGATGCAAGGGATTGGTTTTTCTTAGGGGGTACCCGGATTCAATCCCAAACCACCAATTCACCATTCCTGAAGAAGGTATTTTGCACCCTAAAAACATAGTTAAACCGTTTTTTGTGGTTGACTTTTATGGTAAAATTCTAAGGTTGTTTCAACACACCTTTGGAACACACCCCTAAACCTTTACCAACAGGTTGAAAAGGGAATCCTTTCATAGTTGGGTAGGGGGATTGCCTGGGGTGTGCTCCAGGGGTGTGTTGTAGCTTTCTTGGAAAAATGTTGAGGTAAATATAGCAGTTCCATGGATTCGATGGGTTAGTTGATGCTCATTTCCCGCACGAGTCGGTTTGACCCTCACGTGACGGCGACGCTTTGCTGAGGTCGAACGAAAGTTGCCTGGAGATACGTTCCTTCGGCGATGGAGTTGGTTCAAGGAAAGGTGGAAAGAGTGGTAGATCACTCCAACCCTAACAATCCAGGTGCGTCCTATGGAACCCTAGATATTGAGGGGAATTACCTCCTGAGGCGAACCGTATTTGATTGGTATGTTTTTGGGGTGCCAAGTACCAAACCTCAGGAGGTGGCCCTGGATGTCTAGGGTGGACTGGAAGGGATTGCACCAAGCGAATCCTATTTTGATTGGAACCCTCCAAGATCCTATTCTAAGAATTGGTGCCTGGAGTTTTGGGAATTATACAAATTGGACTCCCCAAATAGCCACTAGTCTTCCAAAAGCCTTGAATCATACCTTGTGAAGAGGTGTGAAAGGATCCCCTCTGTGGGTGGGTGTTGGGATTCTTGGGCTCTGGTTTTTGGTGGCCGATCTTGTAGTTGATCCATCTCCAACTTGGAGGATCATCCCAGTTTGTAAGTAGTTAGGATCACCACCATTTACAAGCCATGAAGTCCGGCCATGAATGGAAGGGGAACATCCCGATCCTTAGGGGACTTATGAATGGACTTAGTATCACCATGGTTATTAACCAGATACCTGGGATGGCCCTCCAAGAACCCGGCGAATAAATTTATCCAAGCCGAGGTACTTCCAACGCATCTACAGTGCTCCAGAGAGTAAGGTGCGACGTCACCCGCCGAGACTTTGGGAGTGGTAGATTTTATATTTACCACCCCGAAAACTAACATGGTTTGCGGGAAAATCACTATTTTATCTATTTTTCAACAGGACGTACATCTTCAAATGGTTGTTTTTTCATTGTCATGTTAGTTTTCGGGGGTGTACCTGCCTGCAATGAAATTTCGGAGTGCGAGCTCGCACGCTCAGTGCACGGAGTGTATCAAACACAAATCTATGATTGCTGGCTTGTCTCACCACCTCAGAGCACGTCGTGTGCAGCAGCAAATGTTGTACGATCATTTGCAATCGCAGTTTAGAGATAGAGTGTGCTACTGGCATCTGAGAGGCAAATCAAGGGCCAGGGGTTTGGAGATTTGTCTGATTCAAGATGGGATGGACCAAGCAAAATTTCAAGTCCCACGACATCCAATGATTCGAGCTAAATCATTGGAAAGCTTCAACCGACCGAAGTTGCATGTTGCAGCCACGATCTGCCACGGGAGGCATGTGGCATTCTACCTTTCAGAGCCGGACGTTGCAAAGGATTCGAATACAAGTTGTGAGATGTTGATGCATTCCCTGAACGAGCTGGCCAAGAGTGGACTTCAGTTGTCGGCCTGCAGGGTTACTTTGCAGGCCGACAACACATGCCGTGAAGTGAAGAATGGAATTGCCACTTGAAAATTGATGGCTAGAAGATGAAAAATATTGAAATGTCCTTTTAAAATGGTCCCTTTTCAGGGGATATGTTAAATTTCGAGGGGGGGTATTTGTACGGGATCATGATTGATGTAAATTGGAGCAGCCCCTGGTTACTCCCAGTATAGACTTTTGTGCATCTGTGTGTGTGTGTGTGTGTGTGCGTGCTCACTACTACACGGTGGGCCCCTACAAGTTAATTACAAGTGGAGTGACATGGGTAGCCCGGTAGCCTCCATAAATGGCCGAAAATAAATGGGAACCTGGGGTGAACAAAACCTACTTATAGGGGTTATTTCACCCCATTATAACTGGTTTTTGGGCCCACTTTGTAGTTTTTAGTATTTGCTTTGCGAGATACAGTATGTTTGCATAGCGATAAGGTTTTGGTGCTCGAGTTTGTAACCCAACTGCTAAACCAGGTTGCTGCAAGTTGCCGTGAATCTCCATCAGGGTGACTTTTCGAAACCAACCAAAGTTCTCTAAAAAGTTGGGGGTACACTTTGTACAATCAGTGTTTGAATTCCAAAGCTATACGCGTCTCACCTCTATTTCAACAAAATCGTGGGATATCTCCGATGAATCTGTGTGGCCAGCTACCCAAGCATTTTTGATGGGAACAAGTGGAGGGGCCATCTCGACAACATGATCTAGCTGGTGGTTTCAAATATTTTTCATGTTCACCCCTATTTGGGGAAGATTTCCAATTTCAAAGATTTCCAATTTCACTAATATTTTTAGCTCTCTGGTTCAAAGACATTGAGCTTAGGGAGTTAGGTGCCCCCGCGGTGTGGCTATCACTTTCTTGGTGAGGTCACACGTCTATCAAACCTTTGGTAGCATCTTTGGGGATTTGAACTTTTCGGTCCTTGTGGTTTCTTGCAATGGAGTGTGATCCCCATTTGTTTTCTCGAATCAAAGATCCCTGGAAAAACAAGCTTAGAAGTTTGCTGGTTGAAAACCCTTCGGATTACAATCAGTGGAAGTGTGGTGATTCGGCCTTGTTTTATGGGATTGCTGGTCAATGGAAAGACGAGCGACAAATTTTTGAGATGTACAATCTGATTCCTTTCAAAGGGTTGTCTTTGTCACCAAATCCTATCATTGGATTGATTGAACGAGATGAACAGTGCAGTAGCGTTTCGATCCCTGCTGGTGCTATGTTTGGAGTAGCTGATGCGGTGGTCCAATCTGTTAGCCCTCTGCAATTGAAGATCACTGATGACTCCAAACTTTGGTACATTTCTGATGTCGACCGACATTTCCCCATCAACTTTTGCCATCACTTTTGTGGCTCTTTTGGTGGTTGGGGTAGGGCTTGTGAGTGGTTGGCTTCGAGTAAAGAATTTTGTACCAAATCGGTGATCTCCGTTGATGCTGCCTATGACGTTATGAAAATTTGGTCTTTGCAGAACAATTCCAGTTTTTGGGAACAGCATATCCCTTGCTCTCATGTTGACAGTGCCCAGCATGTTGGTGCCCTCATGCCAATCCAAAATTTGGCTTGGACGAATCTGTGCCGCTACCAGTGCAACATGGTATGTACATTTTCCCCCCCTTGCCAGCCGTGGTCGCTCGGAGGTGTTGGCATGGGGTTCGAATCGGATAACGGAATGAGTATGGGATCAGCTATATATGCAATCAGGATTGTACGTCCCATCATTGCTCTTTTTGAGTGCGCCGATACTGTTCCTGGACACCCCCACTACAAACTGATTCGCTATGGTCTTGCTTTTGCTGGATATACGATGGTTTGGACTTCCATTTCAACTTATCATGAGCTTTCTGCGATGCAAAGGTCAAGATGGCTGTCCATTTGGGTGAGAAATGACATCAAACCTTTTGAGATCACTGGTGACTTCAAGATGTCAGTTCCTGGCAAAATGCCGTGGAATCATGCGATGTACAGTTTCTTTTTGCCATTCGCTTTGAGGCAACAACTTCTTTTGGATGACCAACTAAGGGGAATCTATGGGGATGTCCGGTTTTTACCCAAAAATAGGAAGTCTTGTCTGTCTGTCGGTGTTGGGTGTGAAGGTGTATTGCAAGCCAGAGTGTTGCCCGAGAAATCCCAGATGCCCACACTTTGTGCATCCTATACTCAGCAGCACCTGCTATCAGAAGACCATTTACTCAAGAAAGGCATTTTCGCCCCCTTGGCAAAGATTGGTGAAGACTTTCTGTTTATCGATCCGTTCAGATTCATTTCCCTCCTGGGAATGCCATGCGATCAGACCATTTTTTGTGATTGTGACATTGAAGTAATCTTTCGTCACATTGGCAATGCGATTTCGGTTCCGCACGCACTCGTTTCCATTTTGATCGCCCTGACTTCTGTTGGATTTACCCGAATCCCCATTGTGAGATCGGTTGTTGAATGTTGGAATGCGAGGACTATGAGGGTCTATGCTGTCGTTTTGGTTGCTAGGGATTTCTTCATCATTACCCCAAAAGACAAGGCAAAGTTCTTCTTTCATCATTGTGGACTTTCCCAATCTAAGGGTGACATCTGTCTTTCGTTCACTGATGTTGATGGAACTTGGTTTGTCCCTTCGGAAACCACTATTGAGTCCTTTCTTTCTCTTTGCGGTTTCGAGAACATTGTTGATCAGGGGATTCAGTGTGCAATCAACAGAGTCGTCGTGCATCCGTCCACCACCATTGGATCCTTGCAAGGATTTGATGTTGATATCGAATGGTTTTCCCGGTGGATCAACCCCGACGCTGAATGCATTGCAAGTTTCCAGATCCATATGCAGCATACACAAGAATGGACACCTCCGCCCATTGTCGCAGGTTCACAGAGTGGTGAACATGAAAATGTTCATGAAGTTTTGCGTGATGATCCCCCGAATGAGCCCGTGCTTTCTGGATGTGAGGTTTTTCCATGCTTCCTTTTCTTCACCCCCACTGGTGAAAAAATTGAGTGCTTCCTTCCTCAACATGTCACTGCTGATGATCTTTTTGACGTTTTGCAGTTTGAGATTGAATTTAAAGGATCCACCAACTTTCAATGGGGTGAATGTCCATTTCTTTGTGATGGGAAAAGGATCTTCATTGTTGATCCGGATTCTCCTTTTCAGCCAGAACTCCGATTTGCTAGTTGTTTTGTCCAATGGGTCACCTTTCACGATTTTATCCATTGATGCGACCATTTATCCTGGGAATTTGGCTTACTTGAATGGATATTTTCCGACTGGGGTCAAAGTGAATGGTATTGGAACTGATTTGTTCGATCACAGTCCCATCGAGAATGGCCATTCCATTGACTTCATTTCTGATCATCCTACGGCAAGAAAAACCGATCTTGAGAATGCTTGGAAGATCAGGCATGAGTTTATCCATGTTACTGCCGAGCGTGTTGCATCCGATGAACTCGAATTCGCAGTCCAGCAGATCCGTGATTTTTCCTCTGATGTCTATTGTGCCAAAATCATTGATGCAAGAGCAAAGAGGATTGATAGCTCCGCTGCCATCCTCCAACAATCTCTTTCGGGCATCCCACACATTGCAATCAGTGAACAGATCGAGTGTCTCATACCTATTTTCCTTGAGAATCATTGGTGTGGGATTGAGCTTTCCTGTTGCAATAACGTTTGGAAGATTGTTTTGGTTGGCGTCCCTCAGGCATTCCATGAATCTTTTTTGTGGATCACACGTGGTGCAGTCTCGTTTCCAGGTGCCACTATCCATGCATTCGTTGCACCCGTTGTTTCCTTCCCAGGATTGTGTGGATGGGTCATTGTAAAAAGATGGTTTCAGAAGGTCGGACTTCTTGACTCTTTTGTCAGCAGGTTTGGCCATGTAGAAACCACTGATCTGATTGTTGGTCCTTTCGAGTCAACTTTTCGAGCCAATGGAGGTTGTCAAACTGTGAAGAGAATCTGCAGCTTTGCCATCATTTGTAGATCTGCCTTTTTAGCGTTTCTTGCAACCAAGGACTCTGCAAATTTGATTGACATGAGAATGCCTCTTTTCGGGGGTGCCGATGAAGATGAACAGATGCAGGAAGTTGTGCCACCAAAATCGAAAGCTGTCCAATCCAATTCATCAGATCCGTGGAGCAGATTCGATCCATGGATGTCCCGTAGCCAAAAGCAGTGCAAATGGGAGGACCTCAAACTCGCGAGGGACCATCCCTTCGTTGACAAGGATGGGCGTTCGTTAGGCCAGGTCCACAAACCGCAGTTGAATGCTAACACCGGTGGAATTGCTTTCGCAACTCGTGCAGCGGCAGCTGATCTTGTCAAGGTCATCCCCAGCGAACCTGCTGCAATTCTTGTGCCTGCCAGTGATAAGCCATTGCATCCCAGCATCAATGCGTCACAAGTGTCCGGACCTTTCGAAGTCGTTGTTGAAGATGCTAGCACTGGATCTATCTACAAACGGCAGACCATTCTCATTCAGATCAAACCCTTTGTCAAGTATCAGTTGGCTTCCCCAGTGTACAATGCGAAACTTGATCTCATCAAAGAGGTTGTACTTGAAATCGACAGCAGATTATACAAGGGCCTTTTTGACCGACCTCTGGATGTATTCAAGCGTTTGATCGATGACCAATTTCCACATGAAGTCTTCCAAGGTGTGAACATCTATGGATATAGGAAATTTCAGCCCACTGCAAATGATCAAGGCCACATTGTCCATCAAGTGATGTGCAAGCTTCCTTTGCCAAAAAGATCAGCCGCAATCGAGAGATCCCTCTTGGGTTCCATTGCTGTTCGTGATTTCATTCCCAAAGGTGAGAGATGTGATGAAACGAGTGTGGTACCTAAGTTTTGGCCAGTCGACAAGGCATCCAGAGATGCAGCTTTGAAAGCAACATCAGGTTTAGAAGGTTTTGCCGGTCTGATTGTCTCAAAGAGAGGATTGGCAGTCCGCTGCTGGGCGGGAAAGATTGGAATTTTGCGAAAGGCCCTCTTGCCAGAAGACGACAGGCTATGTCAGATTAACATCAATGTTGCGCCGAAGATTGTCAAGGACAGCACGGGGTGGCCACTCGCCATTTCACCAGGTGAAGTGATCAAGGCCACATTTCATGCTGTGAAGCTAGCCCCGGTTCCTACGCGGTGCTTCAGGGTTTTGGGGGTTACTTGCTAGCAATTGTCATTCGAAGAGGAACCACAATGCAGCAAGTTCGTTGTCAAGTTTAACACCGAGCTTCACGAGATTTTGCTTGCAAACCCCGGCACTCAGATCAATCCGAAACAGCAGAAGAAACAGGACAAGATTGATAAGCCCGCTGCCAGATCCCAATCGTCGAATTTGAACTCCCAAGCAGTGATTGTGAATGACGATGTTGCCGATAGAGTGAGTATTCTTGAGGCCAAGTTCCAAACATTCGAAAAGCGACAGGACAAAGTTGAGGCTCAATTGCAGAACGGCTTCGAGAATATCCACAGTCAATTACGACAAGTCCTCAACGCCGTCAGTCAATCCAGAGAGAAGACACCGACTGGGGAGACGTCCCCAAAACCTACTAAGGTTGCCTTTGCTGTTTTGTGTACCCTGCCTCCAGGGCTTTTTGCATTCGTTTGTGCACACCTCCCGCACTATCCACAGGGGAATGTACTAGTGATGGGTTTTGTTCGGTGTGTTTTGCATGTTTTTGGGATCAACTGTGGCTATTTGATCTTCATTTGGGGTGGCCCCCAATTTTTTATCATCTGGGTCCGCAACTTCGTTTGCTTGATACGTTGGTGGCCATCATTTGTTCCTGAGTTGTTGAACTATGTTGGCGGTGCGAAGTCATTACCCTCCGTAGGTCTTCAACATTTGCCGGGTTTTATTTTGCTGAGATTGGGCTCTCAGATCACTCTCCGAAAAGGAAGTTGGGTTCTTGCAGACATTATGTTCCATGTAATCCTCTGGGGTTTTCCTGCACGCTACCTTAAAGTGGCATTTACTCTCTTTCTTTGGTTCATTACTTGCATCTTGGAAAGATGGTGTGGGATCTTTTGCAAAGCTTTAAGCGGTTTTGGGTGCATTCTTTATCCATTTTGTTTTCGATGGAACCACAATTCCGGTTGTGATGGTATGCTCTGCGCTTGCTATACGTTATTTACTCCCTTGTTTGATTTATTTTGCATGGGTGGAAATCGAACTCTTCAAAACAGTTCCTTCTCATTTGGCGTTTTGTTGAGTTTGTTAGTTCGTGTTTTGCCTGTTTCCTTCGATATCTTTCACAATCTAAGGTTCCATTGGGGTCTCTGCCGACAGTCTAAGCCAAAGCAAAAGGGGTTTGGAGGCCTCACAACCAACCCCCAACGAATTAGGAAATTTGTTGGGGGTTTTTTTGGGCCGCAAACTTGCCCCAAACGGACCCCACGGAACCCTATTTTTCACAACATCGACCGGCCTTACGGTAGGTGCTGCGTTTTTTCCCCCATGGCAGTTGGATTTGAAGGTGAATTTGAACTATGGGTCGTGGTATGCGATCCTTTTGGGGTCCTTTTTGATGCCTCACGGCACTGGTGGAAGGGATTTTTCAGTTTCGTCGGTTTTCATCTTTTTGGATTCACTTCATTCTCCAACTTAATTTGTTTGTTGTGCACTTCATGCATTTGCGATTTTGCATGCAGACTTCGTCATCTCATTTCTTGAGATTCTGTCCATTTGCACTTTGGCAGTATAGATTGTACAGCTTTCAATCTTGAGTGGAACCACACTCTAAGCATCAAGATTTGTATGCCTTCGCAAATGTGGAATTCGTTTGTACCAGGAACGTTTGAGAAAATATTCGAAAAATCCATGACAAGTTCGTGCACTACTCTCTTTTGCTGGATTAGAGCCGCTGTGTGCCTGAGCTTGTTTGGTTCGCAAATGGCAGAGCCCCATCGTTTGCTTCTGCCTTCTCTTTACTTTGTATGTGGTAGCTGCCTCTGGGTGGCTTTGCATTTTCGTTATGAGCAGTTTCTCGAGCCTAATATGGGCTTTTGTCATTTTTTGCATGCTTTTTGTGACACTCAGGCTTTCAGGCAACTCGCTTTGATACCAGGGGAAGGACATGTCCTTGTGACCTCTGTTACTGCGAACCTGGCCTTCGATGCGAGTTGCCTGAATCCGTTGGTGCACTTCTTCGTTTTCCTTGAGTGTCTTGACAGACCTGGCACATGTTCTTTTTTGGTCCCAGTTCGTCATTGCTTATGGACTTGTTTTGATTTTGATGCATCATTAGGTTTCCCTGGTGAAGGGCCTCAGTGGAGCTGCGTCACCGCAAACATCAACTCCCTGAATTCCCATCCCCATTGGAAATGTTGGGAAGATGATTTACTGTGCCTCCAAGAAACCAGACTTACTGCTGCAAACATTGATCAACCTAGCTTCTTCTTGAAAAAAAGTAGTAGGTCCCTGTTTGTTGGTNAAAAAATTCTTGCAACGGTGTGGCCGTATGTTTGTGAGAGGCATAGACCTGCAGCACTCCCTGTGCTGACAGGACGTGATCTTATGTTGACTGCTGCCAAACGCAGAAATTCCGCTGCGCCGGGACTAGACGGTTGGCGAACAACTGAGGTGAAAGCCTTACCATTATCAGTTTTTAATGCCATCGCAGCTTTCTTCATTGAGATTGAATCTGGTATTCGTGCTTTTCCCACAAACCTAGGCCTTGTCAAACAAGTTTTGCTTGACAAGGGTGGTCCCGACTTGCCCTTACAAAAAAGAATTATCTCCCTACTGTCCATTTTCGTTGTGAGCTACACTGGCCTCAGATTTCGTCAATTGCAAGAGTGGCAAAACACTGTCATGCCCAAACAATTGCTTGGTGGAATTAAAGGCAGAAACATGTCTGAAGTATTTTCAAGGATCCAACTTGATATCGATTTTGCCAAAAACCAAAATGAAGCTTTAATTGGCCTAAAATTGGACAAGAGCAAATGTTTTGACAGGTTGGTACCTTCAATAACCTCTTCACTCCTTGTTGCCTTTGGGGTCCCTGGGGGTTTAGTCACATTCTTCTTGCAGATGTATACTGGCCTGAAACGGTTCCTTGCATATAAAGAATGGGTGGCCACCACCCCGACGACGGCTTCCAATGGACTGATTCAAGGATGTTCCTTGTCTCTTCTGGCTATCAACGTGCATATGGCGGTATGGGCCATTTACATGGACAGGATACCCCATGTCCATTCGAGTGTTTTCATAGATGATTCGTACTTGTGGGCAAAGGCTGCGCACCTTGAATTTCTCAAAATGGCTGTTGTCGCAACTGAATCTTGGGATGCTCTGGTTGGTCAATTGTTAAATTCTGGCAAGTGCCAAGTTTGGGCAACGAGCTCTGCTTCACGAAAAATCGTCCAACTTGCGTGGCCTCAAATGAAACATACGATTAACCTTGAGGTTCTTGGTGCAAAAATTCAGCTTACTGAACAATTGAATTTTGAATGGCCGGATTCCAAAACTGAGAAAATCCACCGTGACTTGATGCTTATTCGTGCCTTACCTTGTTCCAGACCTATCCTTGAGCATCTGATTGGCACAAAGATAACTCCACAATTCACATTTGCCTCTCAAATCAATTGTATCCCCAAAAAAGTTCTAAGATCATTGCACAACTCGGTTGCGTGTGTCCTTTGGAAGAACAGGCCGAAATGGAGATCCAAGGGTTTTCTTACAACCCTTCTTTCCAAGCCTCATCGGGTTGACCCCTTTGTCGCCCGTGCCTACACTTCCATTCTTGATTGCATCACGTACTTGAAGTGTGCTGACCCACCCCAACGTGAAAAATGGGTCCAACTATTTGAAGCAAGCATTTTGCCTAAAAATAGTATGTTGTCACATTTTTTGCAGGCTTGTGATACGCTTGATGTCGAACTTTGTGGCCCTTTCTCGTTTTCACTGTGGAATTGTGAGCCGGTGTCTTGGTTCGACTTTTCGAGGAGAGACCTCAAATCAATCCTCCAAATTGCTGCAAGACACAAGGCATATTATTTTGCAAGTAGATCTGCAAGAAAGGACATTTCCGCTTCCCAGTGCATCTTGGACTTTCATGCAACTATGTGTGGAAACAGTCTGTGCGAACAAACGCCCTATAAACATACGAACCTACAGCCACAAATGCAGATATTGTGGCAATGTTAAAGAGACCTTCGAACACTTGGCTGTGCATTGCACTATGTTTCCCTGTCTTGAAAAGAAACCTCAGCTTCCTTCACACCATGGCCCAAATTTTTCGGCCTTCGGAATCGTTGAAGTTGATTTCACTCAAGTCCAATCTAGGTTGAGAAATTCTTCACCTTCTCATGTACCCATTACTCAGTGGGACAACAATGTATTTCATCAGAATGTTTCCTTGTGGACCGATGGCAGCTGTGACCTTCAAAATACCTTTTGGTATGCTGTCGGTGGCTTTTCGGTAATCAACCAGGATGGTCAAATTATTGCACAAGGCCCTGTAAGGCATTGGGCCCTTTCCTCATATGCGTGTGAGTTATGGGCCTTGTACTACGCCTTTGCAATCTCGCACTGTCCTTTGACCTGTTGTACCGATTGCCAGTCCCTTGTCACACAGGTCAATTTCTTGATAAAACATAAGTTTGTTCCTAATGATTGGGCTCTCTCGGAATGGTGGAATGCACTTCTAAACCTTATTTTGTTGCGTCAGGCTTTTGCTGAAACCCCACTTACCGTTAGGTGGATTCCGGCCCATGTTCTTGAACATAAGCTTTTAAATGAAATTACTTTGCAAGAGGCACATGATCACAATACCACTTTGATTGATATTCACTTGAATAGGATAGCTGACAAAGCTGCAAAAGACGCCATGAATAACCAAAAACTTTCTTCAAATCATTCTTTTGATCAGAGAACTTTTGATATTCAAAAATGGCAACAGTGGCTTGCTTTTGTAAGTGCTACCATTGGTGAAACTTCAACTGACTCTTGTGAAACCAAGTCACAGAAGGCTTATGTTTCAAAAGGCAAGCCCAGTAACGACCCCACACTTCTTACGGTGACGCATCCTATTGACATGTTTTCACAGTGTTTTCCGAAATGGGAATGGCATCAACCAATTGATTCTTTTGTGTGGATGTCATCTTTTGATACCACGGTTGATTTGATGACTTACGCAAAAATTAGTAGTGAACAGTGGCATTCAGTCGTTGATTTTCTTGCTAACCTTAAATGGTCTCTTGATGATAAACACCAGTCTGCGTTTATCGAGCTAGCATACCATGCTTGGTATTCGGGCATTCGCTTTCCAAACACCCAAGCTATGCCATCGACATACGCTTCCCTCATTCGGAAGGTTGTAAGCCAAGCATGTCAGCCTGATATGCTAAATCATGGTGTGTTGGTCCCAGGAACTCTTGCATCCAGTGCAAAAAGCCGAGGGAAGACACTTCCTGCTGGGGTTATCAAAGGAGCTTGGTTTTTATGTAATATCAACGCCCTCAAACATCTTGCAATCGATTCTCGAAATAGATCCCAATCGCTTTCTTCTTGGGCCATCAATTTCTGTGTGTAGTCTTGTCCGGTCTGTCCTTTTACCCCGAATTCAATCCTCTTTTTTGGTCACATCCTCAGTGTAGTTTCACAAGTTGTCCTAGTACTCGGAAGGAGGCTGGGAGCAGAGAGACGGACTCTTTTCTGCGGTGAGTTAACAATTTCACTAATATTTTTCAAATGGGTTGGTTCAACCACCAACCAATGATGTACTGCAAAAAAATGCCCACTGCCTCTCTCTCCTCCAGTCAGCCTCGGCTTGCGCGGGACGCGCTTATTCGCCCAGTGGAGAGTGTCTCAACAAAATCCGTCGTGGAGAGGGATGGGGATCGGACGCGAATTTTTTTGTTCCCCATGAACTTCGGCAGGAAAGTTGTTGTACAAGGTGGACCCCCGATCCAGTTATAATTAAGTGGAGTTGTAATCACTATTATAAATGATATAAATGGCCAGAAATGAATGCGGAAGTGAGGTGATAACCCTACTTGTAGGGCTTATGACTCCACTTATAACTGGTAGGGGTCCAACAAGTGGGAGATCAAGTTAGGTGTTATTGAACCCATGGCATCAATGTACTTATGGTATATATTTACTCCGAGCCATGTTCTACTCATTTTATTTACATTCATTTGGTTGATTAGTTTGTTGGTAAATGCGGGTTTTGTAAGCACACCATGCATGAATCTTATGGGAAACACCATTGTTGTTGATGAGATGTAGGTAGCTAGCGGCCCGCGAGAAGGAAATCTCTGGAATGTGTTCAAACAGTCTCTACAGTACCTCCATTTTAGGTCCCTGAAACTCTTGGTGAACCCAGTGCTTGACATTGTTTTGATTCCTCTGGATGTTTCCGAAAATAGGGGTACCCCCAAATCATCCATTTTAATAGGGTTTTCCATTATAAACCATCCATTTTGGGGTATCCCCTATTTTTGGAAACACCCATATATGTTTGATCAAATATGATGCGACTGTGTTTTTCCATGGTTTCTTTTTCAAAAAAACTCAGGTTTTTGGCTATGGATGCACCAACGCAGGCGGCTTCGGAGTGTGTATATGTGTATTTTCTTGAACCTGGTGATTCAAAGTGACCTTTTTGGGATGGTTAAGTGACCCTTTTATGGGGTTAAGTGACCTCCAACTAGGGGATGAAAAGGTCACTTTGAATCACCTGGAAGATATATTTTTTTGAAGATATCTTTTATTGAAGACTATTCACAAGGCCCCTTTTTATCAACGATAGAGTCGTTGGTAAAGCTGACTTTCAATCAACTTGTTGGGTACCTTTAGGAGATGGTCAAGCAAAGGGACATAGAAGAAGAAATATCATATTTCTAGTATTTTAGATGTAGACAGTAAAGAAATCTATAAGCCCAGAGGTCCATCTACTATTAAAAGCAAAACAACCTTCCTCAGTGGGTTCCCCCAGCAATTTTCTACTTCATGTACCTGGTAGTACCTGATCGAAACCAAACAAAAACAAGTGATGTTTTTATGTCCAAGTCTGTGATTGAAGTCATACTGTGTGAGGATCGGCGTTTCGACTGCCAAACGCGGAGTCAGACCCCCAAAAGAGATTATAGGATGGGTTGTTTTTTCTCCCAAACTCAAAGGTGAACCCTCTCAAAAAGACGTGAGCATTTTTGTCTGGAAAAAATCAATCTACAAATTGCTTCAATCAAACCCATCTCTAGGTTACCTTGGTTGTAGTTGTTTGGAATCCATGAGGGAGAGACAATTCCAGATGTTCTTAGTAAGGATGTTGGTTATAGTACCCCCGTGAAATTTGACATAGATATCATTTTGGTATCTGCGCACTTTCACATAGATACGCCTATACAAGTAGGGTAGTTATAACCCCAGTTACCCATTTATTTCCGGCCATTTCTTGGGGTCCCATAACTCCACTCCCATCATGGTAGCTATACGTGAAATTTTGGGTGTAGCAATCGATCCATTTTTCCTGACGGCCTCAGGGCAGTGATGGCCGTTGGAGCGCCACATTACGTAGCACACGACAACCAAGCACTCCCACTGTGATCCAGTGCCCTGATGTGGGGAGTTGGGGGTCACCGATGTTTTCCGCCTAACCTAAGTGAACATGGATGATTTTGATGGGAACCTGTGGGATTTTGGTGCAGTTCCTTACAATTGCGGTATAAATTCACTGGAAATATATATATATATATATTTACAGTCTCAGAGGGAATCTTGGATTATATACACCCCTTTATACCAGTCGATCCCTACATGGTGGTTTCATTTTTATCCCTGACCACCTATTTGACGAGCATATGATCTGTTAAGTGAGGACTGAAGGACCAACCAGTCTTTCTCCCATGCTTGTTCATCATGGAAATGGAAAATCGCTGGGGATTTGAAAGGTGACTACTATCCCTAGGCATCCAGTCATATTCTCAGATGATGAGCAAGGGGTGTCCAATCACCTTCTCAGGATAATATTTAGGTTCCATCACCATCCTCAGAAGGTGATTGAATTGTTAGAGTTAGGGTATTGGAGGTACGCACAATTTTACTGAACCATGATTCTGGGAGCAAGGGTAGATCCTAAAAACATGCCCTCCCTGAAACTGAACAGTCTTCCAACCATCCATTTTCAGGTGCTGTAGCTCTTAGTTTCAGGGAGGGTAACTTAATGTAACTTATTTCCTCCTGTTGATTCACAAACCCTAGACATCCAGACACCTCCTGAGGTTTGGTGGTCCAAATGACGCCTTCTCAGTCTCGGAGTTTGGATGTATACTTGGAGCATCCTCCAAGTTAGTAAGTGGTTAGGAACACCCCCATTTATAAGCCATGAGAAGGCCATTTTGGAAAGGGAATAACCGAAGTGAGGGGATTTATTAACCATGGTTGCTAACTATCCTTACAAGTCATGGAATGATCCTCCAAGTAGGGTGATCAGTGATCAGGTACATGATCACCCAAGCCGCTTCTTTGAAAGCTGCCGGTGATGCTACCGTGACGTTCAGTTCCACGGGGTCGTTTTGGGAGGCAAGATATTTTTTGGGTTGGCATGGGCATGGATGGGCCTGTCCTGTCTCGTGCTCCCTATAAACACCACGGAGCAGATACATCTTTGACCCCCAAGAAATATATACCAATAAAACACCGTTCACCTCAGGACCCGGGTCGACATCCAGTCATACCGAACCTCAGGAGGTGTTGGATTGGTATGTTTTTGGGGGTCCATGCAGTCATACCTCAAGAGCTGCGTTTTTGTTTACCTACATTTTACCAATAAAAAATCGACTAAACATGATGATCCATCTGGTCAAATTATAGCAACCTCACACGACCTGGGCCCCCAAAAGGTAGCGTTTTGGAAGGGAAATGGGACCCCTTATTTCACGGCAGACCGCGGTTAGTGAAATATTATTCCATTTGGCCAGGAATCCATGGAGGATATGAAGGTTTTTGGGATTCCCAATCCTATCAAGGCTACCTGGTCGCCGTTAGGATCCCACCAAAACGGACCAACGGACCCCAGGCCTTGGTGCATTGAAAACAGGTCCGTTTAGCTTGCAGGATGGTTCGTTCGAAATCCGGCGATTCAGCAGTTAATTCATAGGTAGTCGGTTTATCCCCTTTATTTAGAGGGTTTTTAGTACCATCCCAGGTGGTTTGGCCTTGGGATTTCTGAACCATCAACCGTGTTGTCCACTTTTTGATTGTTTTCGCGCCTGCTTTTGTCTGTTCTCATGCGGTTTTATCGTTGATGAGCTTCCGAAGGTTTCCGGAGTCGGTGACTTTCCAAAGATGCAGCTGACTTTTTAACTTTAAGTTGAAGCACTCACTACTCCGTGGTGATTTCGGAGATTGTTTAGGTTCACCTCTAATTATGGAAGATGTCCAATTGAACTTTATATAATCATATAAAATATTTTTTAGATGGAATGGTTCAACCACCACCAATAGTCAATTTGAAGCACCCAATAAAAAACCCGCATCATTCACATCTGAAAAGCCTATTTTTTTCGTGGTTTTGTTGCCGCTTCCAACGGCGGCAACTTTCGCAGGGGCAGATGGTGATGGAGTTGCCCAGCATGCTGGGGTGACCTAAAGAGATCTGAGGGGGGGGATTTTTTTTCTAGGAAAACACAGGGGGATCAAAACCCACCAGTGACATTCCATTGAATCCTGGTTGGTTCATAGGGATCCTTATATTGGCTTATCACAAAATCCCTTTTTGTAGCTGCATTGGGTATACTATAATCCTAATACTTGGATGTGCCGTTGGAAGTTAGGATCACAGGTTAGTAAGTGGGATGATAAACCCCCAATATACCCCATTTAAACTCCATTGGAGTTTGGAGTTTGTGAGCTTGAAGCTGCTACTTGAAGGATGGGCTCCCAGGACGGACGTAAGTGGTTAGGATCACACCCATTTAGGCTATTTGGAAGGGATGATCAAGAACCTTAGGGGACAACAACTAACTACAATATGCAAGATTATTAATGACTTGCTAACGGGGAGGATCAAGGGAAGATTACACCCCCGAAGTTCTACATGGAACAGTTGATTCTTTGTTTTTCTAGGGGAATATTCTACCCAGCTATATAGCGATTTTAACAAGCCGTTATAAGGATCCTCATTGAGCAACCAGTATAATGGAACTAGCTAGTGGTTTCAAAAAGAAATATGTTCACCCCGAATCCAATTTGACAAGCATATTTTTCAAATGGGTTCAAACCACCAACTATAGTTTAACATGGAACAGTTGATTCCTTTTTTTTACAATGAACAACTAGCTTATTCAAGAACTTTTGATTGTAGCACATTTCAAAAAGGGGTTACTGAATGATTGATGAAGTACCCAGTTCCTACCTGAAAATAATGGACCTTGGATGCACTTTTAATTTGGAGTGACATGGGGCAGAAAATAAAGGGAAAGCTGGGGTTATGATTATATCATACTGTATTTGTAAAACAGGAGCTCTAACTCCACGGGCACGGCCCTATTTTGAGACACAATTGTTTCGGTTAAAGGACTTTCCATTTCCAAGGACTTTACTTCAGGTTCCATTTTGAATTGCGGTGGGTGTAGGGTTTTGACCATTCATGGATATGCCCCCTTCCTCACCTTAAGAATCCCCATAAAAGCCTTAATCCCCACATGAAAGATGTAAAGAACACCCTCCCTGAAACTAACATATCCCCTGAACATGGATGTTTGGAAGATGAAACATCTCCTTTTGAGATGGCCTAACTGTTAGTTTCAGGGAGGGTACTTGGAGGAATCATCCCACTTAGTAAGTGGTTGGTTAAGGGGGTTACAAACCAGATATAACCAGACTAACCCTACCTAGGGGACTTACTAACCATGGTTATCAACCACTTGCTAACTGGGATGATCCTCCAAGTAGTTCCTTGAAAGGTGGATTCTTTGGCGGCTTTTAAAAACACCTCCGAAGATTCACGAAGCGAACCTGAAGTCATGATGGTTGTTTGGTTTAGATGATTTTCCACTACACCCGGGGGCCCGTATTCTCAGGTTCCAGCCGTTAATCGTCTTGGGTGTATGGTCTTCCAAAAGGTGCACTATTAGAAATTAAAAAATCGAAGAAAAGATGTTCCCTATAGGCGAATACCTCCTGAGGTGAACGGCGTTTTGGTTATACTTTTGGGGGTCAAGTCATATTTGCTCAGTAGGTGGGACTGGATGTCTAGGGATTAATAAGGCAACTGAAAATGTGAACATACAGGTCTTGTTGGAGGTGAGTAGTTTGGGGGTAGATTGGTCTATATTTGGTTTCATGGGAATTTAAGGGTACCCCCCACATTGCCACCCCCTCCCCCCCAAGAAACAAGGCACAAATTTATAAGGCCACCTATACGGTTTATCAGTTGGAGGGGTGTTTTTGGTATTAATCTGTGTTTGCTGTCCACCACAATTGATAAATCAAACATGATTTTTGAGATGATGTATCTCCTATAAGCCATGACTGATCCATGGGACCATTAATACTATATATTATGTACCTTTACCTATAACATGAATGGTTGATTTTGATGGGATCAATTAATAGGTATATAATAAATATAGAAGTAGTTTTATGGATCCGTGATGGGTACTTAAGTGCTCAACCATTTTAGTCCTAAAATCCTAAGAATCAGCCGAGATCTCAAGTGAATGGTGGTGACTAGAGATTCCAGACAGAACCCTGCTATTTTGGAGGAGTCCAATCGCTGATTATTAGGGCTTGTTTTCTTGGTTGAGCAATGCAAGAAACTGGTAGGGTATATAGGGGATAATTATACTACGCAGTTATTTGCGGAGTACAATAAAAACATTTCAAGGATACCTATGAAACAACCAGGATTTGAATCGAAAGTAAGGCCGTTGTTTTTTTTTGTGGCTCATTTTTCAAAAACCTTCATTTTTTGCCACCTATGTCGCCTCCGCTTTGGTTGGATTCGCATCTATTTCCCCTTAGGTCGGGTGATTTGCAGCTCATTGCCATGCATGAAGATGCCAATCTTCCGACCCTAGCGGCATCTGCCAAATTTTCCAGGTGAGCAGTGAGCAGTCAAAACCTGCAGGTGAAATTTGTTGGTAGTATAGGGGGAATGACATACTACCTGCAGTTGTATAGAGATATAAGGATCCCTTTAAAATCTATAAACCAAGCAGTATAATCGAATCTCAGAAGCGGTTTTTAATATTGCTCAGGTGTTTGGCTGACCTGTGTGTCAAAAGGGGAAAACATCCTGGTTGAAAAAAGAGATGAAAGGTGGGCTTCAAATGGCTCTGGATGGAGTTATAATCCTTATAAAAATGGTCTTACAAATTTGTATGTGGGGTTGTCCCCCATTTTGAACTGGATCCGGGGCCACACCTTGTGAAATTCTTTCCGGGATGCATTTTGTTTGATCATAAGTTGACTTCCATTATGAGTCGGTGTGGAGGATGGGCCCCCACCTAGGATGCGTGGTTTGTTAAGGGGGTAAACCAAGCCATTTATAAGATACGCTATCCTTAAGGGACTTACGATCGCGATGGATATTAACCACTTATAGCCATGGGATGATCCTCCAAGTAGACATCCAATTACCTATTCAGTAGGTGTTTGAACCCCCAAACATGTCCTGAGGCTCGGCTTTTAGGGGTTCTAAAACACCTGTATATTCACAAGGTAGTTGGAGGATTTTGGATGTCTAGGAAGATAGATAATTAGCGTTTGATTGTAGGAATACAATATTGAACCATCTTCGGAGAAAGACGCACAAAAGATTCTGCAAGACCAGAAGTCCATTTGGGAAACGGTTTATAACTCCTCTTCAAAACTGGTAGGGCCCCAGGTTGTAGGTAAGCATCTATACTGATGGGCAAGGTAATTCAGCATCAAAGTTCTTCAAAAAATCCGGGCGAGAAAGTTACCCTCCTGGGAACGCATCACGTATCCCCTTACCGGCCCGGCACTTCTGAGTCGATGATGTTCCTTTTACCCAAGCTGGGATATGGTAGTTCCCTATAGGGGGTAAGTGAATTCCAACTAAGGCAAGTTCGCTGAACTAGGTGAAAAAAAATAGGCAAAGGGACCTACCAGGTGGGCCCCGGATCCAGTGTTAAGTTTAGTTATAAGTTATAAGTTATAACCTCTACAAATGGCCGAAAAATAAATGACGACTACGTGTGGTTATAACCCTACTTATAGGGGTTGGTTCACCTCATTTATAACATGGTTCTTGGGGCCCACCTTGTACCAATTCCAGTCAAATCTGAAAAAAAACGCATTTTTGCTCAAACAGCCAACGGGTTTCCTGGACTTGTTCGAAGATGCGATTCGATTTCAGTGTTTTTTTAGGCGACAGAACCGGAGCAAGTTTCTTAAATGTGGCTTATAATCATAAGGATGGACCAATTGAACATGTACTATATACATTTCTCCATGGAACTTGCCCTAGACATCCGAATATATACATGTTTTTTTTCAGGTTTGGTGACCGGTGTTTTACTTATGAACAAGTTAGTAAGTTGAGTTATTAACTTACTTCCGGGACTTACAACCGGACCTTCTTCGAGGTTTGTGGGAAAAGCCACTTACCTACTAAGTTCCATGGACATACCTGGTATCCTTATTGAAAAGATGTAAATTTTCCTACCAGCAAATGTGGGTTCGCTTTTTTTTGGTGTAAGGTTTATGTAGGGATCAGACTCAGACATGTATCTGGTCAAATTATAGTGACCTCACGCTACCTCACCCCAAATGGTGGTTTAGTAAGGGAAATCACCTTACTTCATGGAAACCTAGGTTGGTGAAATATTTTGTTTTGCCAGGTGTATATTTGTGTTCAGCTTTCCTTTTCTTGGCAAGTCTTTGGCATCGTCGTCCCTGCTACATCTTTTTTGGAGCAGTTTTTTGTGCCGAGTTTTTCACGGATGGGAAACTGCCAGGCCATTGGAAATGCCTTTCAACTTCACTTGCAACTTCTCCAAGCAAGAGGCTGAAACTTGATATTTTTTTGGGGGGGAAGGTGAAGTTGCATATGATATAAGCAGTCATGTTTTTTAGGCAAGTTGGGAGTTGGGGAGATTTATTTTGATGCATTTGGGGATCCGGGATACATTTGTATACATATATGTATACGGTACCGTATGCTTTGGGATAGCTTACATATTTAAGAATATAAAACACAAGCACATGTTTACACACGCGCATGATATTTCGATTTATATATAATATTTACATATAGCTGGAACCTGTTTGTCTTTATTATTTTTTGTTTGATCACACCCAATGGAAACATGTGTCCAATCAAGACATGGCTTTTTTGAGTCATTTTGATTCCAAGTCTGTATTGATCTTGACAAACCTTTGGTAGAGCAGAACTTGTACAAGGTGGAAAGGTGGACCCCTACCAGTTATGAAAGGGTTGTAACCCTACTTCCTTGGGTATATTGCACCCCAAGTCTAACTGGATGTGGAGCCCACCTTGTAGACAGTTCGATTTAACCTTTTTCAAGTCACAAGTAGAGTGCAGGAGATATTCAAGACTCAAAGCGCTGCTTTCACAAATTTGACCTTTTGAATGATCCATGCTTGGAGGATCATCCCAGGATGGACGTAAATGGGTAAAAAAAAACTAGGAAGTCCCCTAAGGATCGGGTTGTTTCCCTTGAAAAGGCTTATAAATGGGGGGTGATCCTAACGATCCTTACGTCCGTCCTGGGATGAGGCTCCAGGTGGGAATTTACTTCCATGATTTCATGTGCGCGAAAGGCTCCCAATCTCAATGTATCGTAAGGCAAAGTGTACATGGATTCTCCCAAGAAATACGCCCCCGGTCTCTGGTTATTTTCTGAATTATATTCCAAAAGTGTTGTTTAGCGAAATAATAAAAACATGGTATAGCGACACCACGTATGAACTGAAATCAAGCGGTGTTGAACGAATCTGTCAATTCCATGGCATGAGGATGAACCAATATGCAATGACGTTGACGTAAATATATCATGTGTATATAATACATATTCGAATATATGTTTTATTTAAATATAGATAGTTTACATATATTTATACATTTTGATGATGGATGCCGATTTAATTATATACATATATCTGAGAAATGCATTTCCATCTCATATGTGTTGATATCTACATAGTTCGGTCATCTTCCGTCTTCTCGATGGAAGCAACTCGTTGCTGGCACCTGCGTGGGCCGTATGCCAACTGCCAATGGCAAGCTCATCATCATGTTTGCGTGGCTGACTCGAGGATTTTTCCCAGCATTGAGGGGGCCTTGCTGAGTGATGCGCAAAGAAGATGCAAGACATAAAAAAAGAGAGAATTATCAAAGCTGCAAGGGCCATGAATCATCAAAGTGACTGCAACGCCATATTACGTATTACATTCAACAGAATAGTCTTCGCTGGAGCAGTCAGTTTGGGATGGAAGAGCATCTAATTTGCGCGCTCCATACAATACAAAAATTTCAGGAGAAGATGGGGCATATCCTCCTGCAAGGCCAGCAGACCCTTTAGAACAAGTTCAAGCACCGCCTTCGTCATCGAATGTGGCACCTTCAGGTCATGTTGGATCTTGATGAACAAAAAGACGCAGGGACAGATCATCAAGATTGATGCCAAAAAGGCTGTCGGCCATTAAACATAGCTCATCTTTCAGTAGCTACGACATAGTGTTCACAAAGGTACTCCCCCCCCCAGCTTGATTTTTTGTGAGCATTTATTGGGTAATTTTGAGTTCCTCCAGTTGTATTTTTTGGACCCTCAAACATCAAATGAGACCTGCTCCTGGCTTCCAGGTTCCTTTCTAAGATCTGCAAAACCCAAGTTATGGCTGGAGAAGTATTTTTTTTCAATGGACGACTAGAGATGTGGGTCAGTTAGGATACCATTACCCTACACGTCCAGGCGAATGCCTCCTGAGGTTTGGTTTTTGGATATATAGTTTTGGGTTTCAACATATCTGCTCAGTAGGTAATGGTTGTGACAGTAAGGGCCAGGAAGTTATGCACAAAAAGAACCATTTGAGGAGTGACTAAAACCACCACCCCTGGTTATTTGCTGTTTGTGGGAATGAAACCCTACCCATGAAATCAGGATCCCGGACACCTGAAGCACTCATTCTTGTTCATGGCTCATGTCTCATGTCAGGGTTTTTGTTTTTTGAACGTTGCGTTTGGAAACAAAAACATCGCCTGGTGATTCAAAGTGACCTTTTTGGGATGGTCAAGTGACCCTTTCAAGGGGTTAAGTGACCAACTAGGGGATGAAATGGGCACTTTGAATCACCTGGCAAACATGTTTTCACCAGGCTGTACCTGGTGAGGAACTCCAAGTTCATGTGCAGGTGCCGTGCAGTTTTGTTGTGACATCGACATCACCCTGGTGGGAATGGAAAGAATTTTGATATGTTTTTTCAGATGGAAAATCTGCCCATCAAGGCTGAATTTTGTGAATCACTTCTTGGGTTTGTGGATGTGAGATGTGTCATATCCAACATAGAGGTCATGTATGGTGTTACCCTAGATATCCAGTCGAATACCGAAAGTGAGGTGAACGGTGTTTGATGCATGGGTGTTTTTTTAAAGGCGTGCAATCATGCCTTTTCAAATTCTGTGTTTGTATGTATACATATAGGTTTGTTTTTTTGTTAGACCTATGTGACATGTGAATGGTTGATATTTGGGGAATGAATGTGGGCAAACAAAAACGATCGTCACATGGATCCGTCATGGGTTTCGATGTGACCCATCCACAACATGCAAAAACACCAAATGGACCTCTGTTTCTTTGGGGAAAAAGTGCATGTTTTTTTTGGAAGAATTTTATTTTAGAAATGACCGAGATTTTGAATTTGAACATTTCAGATTAGATCAATGTAACCGCATTCACAAATTCCAGGTCCTCATGATTGATATAGTCCCTACACATCCCCAAATACCTCCAGAGAAGGTGTTTTCAGGTATGTTTTGTTTAATGTATGTTTTAAGGGTCCAGTCACACCGAACCTCTGGGCCATTGATGTTCTGATTGGATGTCTATAATGAAATGATCAAGTTTGTTGGGTGAAACCTGAGTTCGACGAACTTGGGCAAAAACAAATGACCTACCCTCCTGGGAACTAACATATCCCCTACCAAGGCACTTTTGAAGATGATGTTCCTTTTCCCCAGGTGGGATATGTTAGTTTCCTGGAGTGTATTTTCTGCCAAAGTGACAAGATTGAATAGATTGATGTCTGACAAAAGATGTTGCAATCCCAAAGACATGTTTAAACATGGAGGGTGTTGGAAAATCATTTGCCTGTGCAAAGATTTTGAGGTGAACTTATAGCCGTTCATTTTCAATGGTTTTTGTAAGACCTGCAACTTTGTAAACTGACCTGGAAATTCATATTTTGAACCTAAAAATCACCCAATTGAAAAGGAAAATCATTTGAACCAAACACCTCTGGATTTTTGGGGTTCACAATGCTAAGTTCCATCATTTTTCCTACCATATACCCGTATGACCCCACCTACAAGTGGTAGGGAACATTTAGGGAACCCACTTTGTGAAACCTGTACACCTTTGGTTGAAAATGACCTGCCAGGCAAGCACAACAACTGGACCTGTTCGTGCCTTCATGGCGTCCCTAGATCGTTCAGCTCAGCTGTTGGGTCCTCGCGATGCTGTATCACAGTGCCTCGGTGAAACCACGGAAAAAATGTGGGGCAAGAAACCCATTGGAGGTGACATGTGTTTTTTTTTTTTTCGGGGGGTGGTGAAAAATCTCCCAAAAAGATTAACAGAAACACCAAGGGCTTGGAGTTGGTGCGTTTTTGGTTGGTTGAAAAATTGGATTTTTGGATTTGTTCTTTTTGGAATTTTGAAACTGGTTGATGGGGTGATCCTAGACATCCAAACACCGAAACTGAGGTTCGGTATGACTGGACCCTAAAAAGATACCTAAAACGACAAATTTCAGGAGGTATGACTGGATGTCTAGTACAAAAACGGGGAGTTAAGGAATTGCTTGGTTGGAAATTGAGTTGACAGTTGGATCTTTCATGTTTCTTGAAACTGAAATGAGATGATGAGATGAATCGGAGTGCTTAAATCCGAATTTATGATTGTTTGTACATGAAGATCCAGATGATAAACAAAACATCATCACCATTTGGTGAATGTGTTGGCTGGAACTTGTTTCAACAGTTGGAAGAACCTACTCCCCCCCGAAAACTAAAACGTCCCCCTGAAAAATAGTGGGTGGAAGACTATTTTCCTTTTGAAAGTGACCCCTTTGTAGGGGACATTTTTGTTAGTTTTTGGGAGGTGTAAGTCGGCGAGATGTTTTTTTGGAATCCTCATGACTTTTGCAGAAGGACCGGTGTGAAAACCAGTTGGGGATTTGGAGCAATCTCGTAAATGGAACCATCCCTTGGACCCCAAAACCATGAAAAATGAAGGTTTTAAACCCCCAATATATGGGTTATATAACCCCTAAAAATGAAGGTTTTGGATTCCCATGGATCATTGGGTTGCCGAGTTTGGGTTGTTGGGTCCTCTGTCGAATGATCATGCTCTTGAAGTGTTCACAGATTCAGAGAAAGCAGTTGGGCGTTTGATCTGGCAAGCAGATGTGGGAAGACCTGTGAAGATTCAGAAAGCCCCACCGTAAGGGCATGCAACGATAGGAGCGGCCGCCCAGAAACACATCAGCCTGAACCACTATGTGGGTCCTCGCAGTGATTCCCGTGTCCAGATCTAAGCCATTTGGGACCTCCCTTTGCCAATCCTGGTGGATGTGCGTCCTTGCGAGACCTCAATCAGGAAGCTGAAAGACTGCATGTCAACACTACGAGCATCAATGCGTGAGTTTTCTTGCGATGTGACAGATTCTGATCAAGGTCGATGCTCAGCGCTTGCCTATCTTTGTTTTTGCCATAATTCCCACAGCAAATTCAGGGACGGACAACTGGCACCGAGGGAATTGCTTGTTAATCGAAGTCTTCCCCCTCGTGATACAACATTGTTTTGTGCATTGGTGTTGGCAGAGGTTCCTCTGACTCTTTGTCAGGACAGGCTGGCACTGGAGAGAGGTGAGCCTAGATTGCTTAGATTCGAATAAGATAACAGTATTGCACGGAAAACGAACATGTCGGAAGAGATCCAGGTACAGCAACTGAGAAGTACATGGCCAGTACTACATATTGGTTGATATGGATCCTCTACTAACCTACCTTCTGGTATCTTTGCCATCTATTTTGACCTTTCGGTTTTGGCGTTTAGTTTACCAGTTTACCACTCATGATCCCTGAAATTCAACTACAATCTCCACAAGGTGGCCACAAAAACCAGTTATTCAATGAGGTGATAGTTATTCTAACCCCTATAAATGGCCAAAAAATACATTCAATGGGTTTGCTTAGGGTTATAACCCTACGATAAAAGGGGCCCCATTTCACGGGGTGTTTGGGGCCACGAGGTCGTCCATCCTAGCGGCCTTAACGGCGACGAGCGATGCGAAAGCAGCCACACCGGTGGCAGGTAAAGTCTGGCGTCATTGTCAGGGATACCCAGCACCACATGGCTGTTTCCGAAAATTGTGGTACCCCCAAATCATCCATTTTAATTGGGTTTTCCATTATAAACCATCCATTTTGGGGTACCCCTATTTTTTGGAAACATCCACATGTCATTTCACCGAGTTTATGCCAACCTTATGAATGCTTTGGAAATTAATCATCGTATGATTTCATAGTTAGTAGTAGGTTTTTTTGGGAATTGCATATATATACCCCTTGGGATCCCATCACCTTGTCAGAGGATGATTGCGGTGTACAATCACCTCAGCAAAGCAAAGTTTTTAGGTTTTATCACCATTCTCAGAAGGTGATTGGATCCCTAGGGTAAGAATCATTAGGAACACTTAAAGTTTAACAGATGTTCCGTTGCATGGCTGACTGAGACATGACTAGTTGAAAGACTTCAGTGAGGCAACAAAAAGACCCAACTCCCCTCGCGACAGGGTTACAAATTATAGCACATCTTACCCATAGGATCCATGGGTCTGGTATATTTACTTACATTGCCATACAAATCAACTAAATGGAGATAAATAGACATAAATAGACCATATTCATATATGGATTGTATGGGGGTATTTTAGATCCCCACCTAAACCTTCACGACTGCCACTTATATGACGGTTACTGGGGGAGCCATTGCCAAGGCCCTCGAGGAGATGATATGATGGTGGGGTCATGCTCAGATGGGATTGGAAGGTCGTGGAAAGTAATAAAAACCACCAAAACTGGGTGGCGGTTTCAAAACAACAGTTCTTATGTTCACTACTAGTTGGGGAAAGATTCCCAATTTGACTAATATTTTTTGCAAATGGGTTGAAACCACCAGCTATAGAAGTAATGGCACACCAAAAGATGTAATCCAATCAAATGTAAACACCACAAGGTGGGAGGCCCACATTAAAAAACCTATGTGTGTTGACATCCAAACACCGAAACTGAGGTTTGGTAGTATTTGGACCCCAAAAACATACCAAGAAAACACCAAGTCTCAGGTGGTATGACTGGATGTCAAGGGGTTTGTAGTGCTTTTTGCACTTCTCAAAGGCTTGATTGATGTGAAGACAGCTGCCTTTAGCCAGACCCTTGGAAGATTGTACAACACGCAGGTGTGCGACGACAAGGACCTTAAGACTGCTGTGTCGAAATCGAAGCATGTCAAGGATGGGTCATGGAAGGCAACGTGCGATGGCTGGGCAAAAGAAGGCATCGACCCCAAAGGTTGCCAGACGCATTCCATTGCAGAACAGGATCTTGATCCCGGCTCTTCAGAAGGCTGGCAAACCTGGCCGACAAGGATTACGCCGAAGCGATCAACGAAGTTATGTCAAACGCTACAAGGTTGGCAGTTGGCCCGCCTTTGCAGTGGGCTATACGGCACCAATTGGTGTGCAAAATTTGATGCCTCTCCGTTGATTCGGATATTTCTGCGTTGGGTTGACTTTGTTTGGGAGGGGCGGCCTTTTTGATTTCTCATGATGAACTAGGTGGTGGTTGCAGATATATGTTCTAGTTTCACCTTATTTGGGGAAGATTCCCATTTCGACCAGTATTTCTCATATGGGTTGAAACCACAAACTCGTTGTGCATGTCTTTGTGACGTGTCCATATTAGAGGAAGCAGACGCATATCTACCTTGTCTTGTGTTCAGATTCCATCAGTAAATCATTTTGGTAAGAAAAGAATAAGGCCGCCAAAGAAAGGAGATCCAAGGGATATTGCAGATGATGTTCTGTTATTTTCAGGGTCGGTTTGCTGTTAGTTAAACAGTTACAAGGTACAATCATCCCTATGTAATTGGCCTTTTTAAATGGGTTTCACCGGGTTTTTTTCACCCTACTTATGGGGGTTATAACTCCCCATCTATAACTGATTTTCTCTCGGTGAAGTCGGGTGAAAATCCCGCTTGCTTCGGTGCAGATTGTTGCGGAGCTACGGGAAGATGAATTGCAGGCATTGTGGCGGTGGTTGGTATATCGGGTGCGATGGATGGGATGTGGATTTTTTTCCTCGAAAATATGGCAAAGAATGAGGAAACAAACATATTGGTTGGGAATGATTATGGTTAGTTTTTTTTTTTGAAGATGAATTTATATACTTGAATCGTTCCAAATTTATACCTTTTCATTCACATTTTTTTCATCTTTCATCATCATTGTGGCTGCCTTATAAACTTCGACTTGCCCGGATGTTTAGGGCTCGGGGGATGCTGGAACGTATCTAAGGAATTGGAGTTGTGAGGGTTGGTGAGAGAGAGATCTGCCAAGACTGGAAAATAGAAGACAAGGCCTTGCCCAGAGGATCCATGTACGGTATATTCACCTACATTTACCATAAAAATCAACCAAATGTAGGTAAATATATGTTACATGGATCCTATGGGTTGTTAGGTTTGTGGTTCCTATAGGCAAACAATCTGATAGTGATTCAAGTATCCAACCGAAAGAATGGAAGATGAAATTCAGGTGGTGCTTTCAAATATGTTTTAGAAATGTCACCCCGAATTTTTGGCATTGTGTGTTTTTGTTTATTTTCACCGTGTGTTTTTTGAAAGGTGTGGAAACCACTACCTATTGGTTGTTTATTACTTCATGAGCCCGAGCAGTGAAGCAACTTTCCATCGACAACGATTGCGTTGCACGTGATGGGCTGTAACTCCTCATGCAGTTGCACATTCACAATCTTATAGTCTTGGTTCAGCGTGCTGAAACATACTGCTCATCCTAAATGTGGTATTGCAGGAATTTCGTATATAATGGTCTATTTGAAAAACAATTTCAGCGGATAGTTGGATGTACCCCTACCAACGCACCCCTATGGGAAATCACTATATAAGCCCTAGATAATCTAGTGGCTATTTATGGGTTATAATCCCCAAGGAATCCGTAGAAAACACCAGCTAAATACCATGGGTACACTGTTGCCGGGGTACACCCATCCTTGTCCCTTGACAATTTCCAGGACACAAACACATCGATTGGAATATGAAAAACCCATCCCTGACAAGGTTGTACGATCCGTAAGTGATGGAGGAAGTGACGATGCTGTCTATGGAGAGGTACCGAAAACTCACTGCAGGAGGACACGTCATGAGTGCTGGGAGGTTCATCCCATTTAGTAAGGGATTAATCTCCATGGGCCATGGTGATCATAAGTCCCCTAAGGATCGGGTTGTTCCCCTTCCGAATGGCCGGACTTTCGTGGCTTGTAAATCGGGGTTGCTAACCACTTACGTAAGCGGGATGATCCTCCAAGTGGTCAATATTTGCCAAGCCATGGGTAGTGAAAGTCTGATGTAACACCCATATCTTGGCTGGTGCTGTCAAATATTCATATTCTACAGCGTCTCACCTGGGGAAAAGGAAAATCATCTTGAAAAATGCCTTGGGATGGGATATTTTAGTTCCGATGTTCACCCCTATTTGGGGATATTTGGGGAAGACTACCTAGTTGGCGAATACTTTTTCGACGAGTTGATATTTGAAACCAGCAACTATATAGGTATAACTTCGGTGCGTCTCCTTGTCACATTGATATTTTTTTCATGTTTCAGTTGCAGGGTTGGGATCCCATACTGTGGATGGAGGAAATCCTGCACCACTTGGGATGTATTATAAAACCTTGTAAATAATTGAATATCTACCATATCAACTGGTGCAGGATTTCTTCCATCAACAGTATGAATCTTTATATTGAGCCAGCATTGGACAAAAAACATAAACCCAACGGTAGACTTTGGATTTGTTTAAGGTGAATTCGGACTAAGCCATGGGAAAGGTAAATGATAAATCCCTAAGGATCCAGATATGTCCTAAGAAAGGGATTTCCCCTATATATAATCCTATTCTGGGGATGGGGGCAGAGGTCATCAATCAACTTGATCGGAGGAATCATCATTTGGGTACCCTCCCTGAAACTAACAGTTTGCACCTGAGAATAGGCCATCCCAAAACTAAAAATATTCCAACCATCCGTTTTCAGGGGCAATTTGTGAGTTTCAGGGAGGGTGATACTGTAATACTGATGACTATTTTCGCAGGGTTTGCTACTAGGGTGTCCATGGAAGTGATCGTAACTAGTTAGTAAGTTGGATTATAACCTTTTTATGGGACTTACAACCTACTTATATAGGGGTTATATTCCATTTACTAAGTACCATGGACATCCCAGTATATGTTCCGGTTAATTGTAGGGTTTTAACAGAACTTCCACCAATGCTACCTCGACCCAAAAGAAAAAAATCCAGTCTTACGAAGCCCTCCTAAACATCTCCATGATCTGTCGCTTAATAAGACTGGCTATTTTCACCCTTTAGATTACACCAGTTGAGGTTGGTAGTTTATCCCATTATTTACAAGGAATTTTACATCCCAGGTGGTGCAAGATTTCTGAACCATCAACAGTATCACAAGATCCTGCTCTATATGGTCCCTTGTTCAAACATGCCAGGTCTAGAGAAACCTTTGATAGGTAGTTACAGTTGATAGGTAGTTACATCCTGGAAATAGGTACTTGCCTTGTATAGGGAAATATAACACTCATGGATCCTATTGGGGGTACATTCCCTAAAACTAGCAGTTCGCCCCTAAGAAATGCTGGTTTCCAACAGGACTTTCCATTGGCCCTTAGGCCCTAAGGCCCCTCAGCGTTCCTACCCTTCTCCCACCACTCGCCAGCCGCTGGGTGCCAACTGCCCGCGGCCGCTGTATGATGGTGCGGGAGCTCATGGTGGGAGTTGAAGCGTCGACCAGGTCGAAGCGGGTGGTTACTGAAAAAAATCCCCTGCTCACACAACCTGGGCCCCCATTTCAGAGAGATTTTTGTCAGGGAAATGGAGTCTTGGCTATTTCCGGCAGATCTAGGTTGAAGAAATATCATAACCACATTGTAATAGTGGGGGAGCGATTTGGAGCCAGGTATGTTCATGTATTTTCCTACTAAATGAAGAGCTAGAGAACCCCAGAATCCTCAAAATCGCAGGGTAGACAGAGATTGTTTTTGTCTTTGATTTTCCAGTGTTTTGTTTTGGAGAAATTTGTGTCAACGGTATACTTGATAACTTCCAGCCAGGCATGTAGGCTGTTTTTGTCGACTGATCCACCTGTGGCACCAGGCACGGCTTGTTCAGGCAAGCGATGCTGGGAATGTGGTGGGGTAGTCTTCACAGGAGTGAATGGAGTTGAATGGCAACTTGTTTGCGAAGTGGAGCATCAGGAATTTGCCTCAAAATCTCTAGGAATTTACCACCGCCATATCGCAAAACCCGTTGTTTGAGTCCAGAAATCTCAGCGCTTTAGTTGGAAGCCTCAGGTCTCCTATAAGTATATCTTTAAATATATATTTATATACATATATATATATATTTATATACATATATATATATATTAGATTTACGTCTATATACCTGGCAATTCTTTGCGACCTTTTTGGGATGGTTAACTGACCGCTTCAAGGTTGTTGGTGACCTCCAACTAGGGGATAAAAAGGTCACTTTGAATCACCTGGTATATATATATATATATATTCATTTTGGCTTCAAATCCTCTTGCTAAAAGGACTACTTGTTTGAAGAGCACCTTAGCTGTTTTTCCCCACCTGTCAGGTGAGGGTTGTTAGATTTTTTGTCAGTCACTTGCTCCTTTTCTTCTTCTTCTTCTTCTTCTTCTTCCTCCTCCGCCGCTTCTTCCTCCTCCTCTTCCTCCTCGTCCCTCTCTTGCGCCGGACCTCAACTGCGATTGTGTGTGCTCAACCGCGATTGTGTTGAGTTCAGTGTGGCGTGCCGGAGCTCAAGTGCGATCGTGTGTGTGTGCAGTGTGGCGTGCCGGACCTCAACCACGATCCTGTGAGTTCAGTGTGGCGCGCCGGACCTCAACCGCGATTGTGTGAGTGCGGTGTGGCGAGCCGGACCTCAACCGCGATTGTGTGAGTTCAGTGTGGCGTGCCGGACCTCAACCGCATAATGTGTCAGAAAGAATGTCAGAAAAAATGTCAAAAGATGTGTCAGAAACAATGTCAAAAGATCTGTCAGAAAGAATGTCAAAAGATATGTCAGAAAGAATGTCAGAAGATATGTCAGAAAGAATGTCAAAAGATATGTCAGAAAGAAGGTCAAAAGATATGTCAGAAAGAATTTCAGAAGATTTGTCAGAAAGACGGTCAAAAGATATGAATGTCAGAAGACATGTCAGAAAGACTGTCAAAAGATGTGTCAGAAAGAACGTCAGAAGATTGCTTCCAGTCAGTCTGCGAAGTTGAGAGTAACAGAACGCATTTCAGGAGATGAGTTGTATGTCTACCCTCACCTGACCCGATCAGGCTGACATAAAATCTAACCTGGCTGTTATGAAATGTCATGGTGGGGATCACTCGAAGTAAAGTATTTTTTCAGATGGGTTTGAACAGAAACTTCCAACCAGAGGATCCGTTGGGAGTGGTATATTTCCCTTCGTTTAGCTCAACTTTCTGGTATATGTATGATCCTGTAAGTTGTTTGAGTTTTCTTTGGTTTTTGTTTGCCTTGAGTTCTATCAATCATGAATGACATTTATATGTTGAGACTTCTTAGGTGATTGACTGCTTTAAAAACAAATGATGTTTGAAACAGTTGTGAAAAAGTGCACATGTTTCAAACAAAAAACAAATACTGGTGAAAGCATCAACCTTTTGACAAGTGTTTATTCCATAATATAAACCCTCGGAGTCCAAGACCAAAGAAAAATGGTCTTTAGGATGATCCACGTAAAGGATTCTCACTACCAATGGGCAAAGTTTGGTCGACTTGGACTTCCTGGGTAAATATGTGTTTGGAATGGGATTGATCAAAATTCAGGTGATGAGGCAACTATCATGGCTTCGCAGATTGTCTAATTTAACATCTTCATGATATCTATGTCGAAAGGAAGATGTTGGTACCTGAGAGTATGATATGCCAACATTTACCTACTCTGGGCTCCATCAGAATTTATCAAACAGTATTTGACAGCAGGTATCAATGCCATGGAATTGTCAGATGAATGATATGAACGCAATCATGTGGAGGAGGCGGCGTCCAAGTTCTTGGCGGCGAGGGATGGTGGAGACCCGGTGCGCAACAACAATGAGATGCACGTTGTGCGGCGATATGAACACGCCAACAAAAGCCACTTCGCATATTTGCAGAAGACCGAAAACCCTGGCAAGTGGCAAGTGGACATTCGCCTCCCTGAATGACACTGACGTGGAAGTTCTGAAGGCCTGGATCGAGAAGGAAGCTGTCGCGAATATGGCCGGGCCAATATCATTCCAATGTTACTTTGCTTGCGGTGCAAACTTTTGGCATTCTCTTGCGTTTGCAAATTGTTTCTGATGGAAGGTTGGTTTAGTTTTATGTAGTGCTATAAATGTATACCTAGAGCCCCAACAACCCCGATTTTTGAAGATCAACCCCCCCTACACCAGGCCTTTTCGAATGTAAACAATGGTCATTTGGGTTCTAGGCATATATAGATATAATCTATATTATATAGCCTCCTGTGATGCATCACTTCTGAAGCTTCAACCTAACCTTGTTTTTTTCCAATGCTCTTTAGCGACTGAGCCACTCGCCAGTGGACGATTTATCTCAAGCCAGGTGGTGGCGGTGGTGGAATGATAGATGACATGGTGACTTGACCAAAAAAACGCGAATGCAAAACGGCAACGCGTGAGGTGTACAGAAAATTGGTTGGGCCCGCCGGTTGGTCACCCCAAACGGTGGGTGAATTGGGGAATCCCCCCAAAATGCCTGAAAAGATCAGGTGTAGGAATTATAGCAAGTTGCCCAGATAAAGATGCTGGTTAGTTCAATCATCAGTTTGATTTATTTGTTTTTTTTCCTGCTGGAAATCAAGATGAAGTTCTGCCCTGGTAATCTGCTTTAGGTGTTTTTTCCATTGGGATTTTGTACATACGAAGTCGTTTTCAGGATCGTTGTTGATCAAATGTGGATCATCATCCCACAGTAAGTGATGCATAGCCATGAACTCCGGAATTGCCATAGACTTCATCCAATTCCAACTAAAAATTTCTTTACGTACACCCCCGAAGTTTAACAGTTCGCCTCTGAAAAATGATGGTTGGAAGGTTACCTTCCTCTTGGGATGGCTTATTTTCAGGGGTTATGTTAGACTTCGGGGGAGTATCCTTTCAATGATGAAGCAAGCCTCCCTTTTTGGAGGTTCAAAATTTTACTTTTCCAGAGTGTGTAAACATTCCCGGCAGTCTGGGTTTTTTCCTGGTTCAAATGACTCGTGATTTGGGTCCAAACAGGGAGGGCACCGGCTTTTTGAGGTGATCTATAGGGCAAAAATTCGTTGGTGAAACACCAGAAACCTTGAACATCCAATTACCTGAGAACCCGCAAACAGGGTAGGATCCAATTGCCTGACACAGACATCAAGTACCTGAGTAGGTGTTTGGGGACCCGCAAAGCCATCTCCGTTTGGAAGGTTTTTTTTGTGGGGGAAAAATGAAGTATTCAACTGCTCCTGAACTTTTGGCAGCCTTTGGATATCCGGATGCCAAATTTGCGAAAAGATATGTGGAAATCCGGAGACCAAAAGTTTGCCAAGATATGATGTGTAGCCTCAAAAGATGAGAATGAATTCGAATCGTTTTATATCATGAGGTGATTTTTTTCCCAGATGGATTTTTTTAAAGATAGTCATAGGTTGTATACAGCAAACCCTATACCATCCTATACCAACCTTTCCAGATGCTTCCTGACAAGCTGATTTGTGGGTAGGTCTTTTCGGTTGGTACAGTGGGAGCTCCAGATGACACCATTCTGACATTAACCATGGGAATTTAAGGGTACCCCCCTAATGCCACCCCACCCCAGAAAATAGGGCCTTAATAAGGCCTTCTTAGGGGATGTTGGTGCTTAATAATCCCTTAATAAGGTCTTAGTTCGTGGGCGTCCCGGAATGGCTTTGGGGTTTGGGCCCCGTCAAAATTTCAAGGTGATGCCTATGGCAGAGATGGCGGTTGCAGGTGGGGCTGGCGGGGGGTGTCAAACGCCACTAAATTGGAAGAGGGGGAAGGAAGCTTCCAAAAGACCCATCATCCAAACCTATCTTCTCGGAAAATTTGGTTAGTCACTTGGTCTATTGATTTTTCTTGAAGCAAATTTGAAGGGAATTTTCTTAGGACCGTAGATCTTCTGAGCTGATCCTGGTGAGAGCAATCAAAGACGTCTCTGCAGAAATGTCTCGCCCTACGTCCGATGCCTGGCGAGTTTTTCGTGCGAAATCCATGTTTTGAAGCGCGCGTTGGCGCCGATATTCCTGAGATCGATGGTGGCAACGATATTCCGTTTGGTGCACTTAAAAGCATTTCCGAACGGAAACCTTGGAGACGCAGCGTCTTTAGAGCACCATTCAGGATCCCATCCGGTGTGTTCGGCCACACAACAGTTGAATCATCCCTTTCTTGAGAACTGGTTACCAACCGTCTTGAGTTCTCTGAGGTGCAGGTGCAGAATTTCTTCGAGAGCCCAGCTCCGACATGCCGGCGCAGCCCAGATTGCTTCAGAACCTGATTTGGCCTCTGGAGCGGCTGCCAATGGCGCTGAGAACCAGAGGAAGATTGGGCCAAACCTTAAGCGGGTGAGACCTGCAGAGAATGCTGCTTCCCAAGGTGGGAAGTCAGCGAGAAATGTCAACTTGACGGGACGTGGATATGCTCGCCAGACCTTGGCCGATCTCAGCCATTGGAGGTTGGCGCAACATATTGCCACACATACCAGTAAGCCTAACTCAGCGACCGGGACATGAACTTCGAAACCTAGATGTGCCATGCCAATGCAGTGCAAAACAGTGACATGTATAATTCTAAGTAAATAGTGCTTCAGTTTTAGTTCCGGGGGCTTTTAGATAGGTTTGACATGTGGTTGCTAGATTTAAAGATTTGTAGGGTTTCCTTGGGAGAATGGCAACAGAACCTATAGATACTTTGCTTTTTCGGAGGTATTCCCAGATGCTGAATGTATGGCCTATTTACCTACATTTGGGTAGTTTTGGGGGTAAATATAGGTAAATATCCCATACATTGAGCATCTGGGATTACATTCCTGTATAGTGTGTATCCAAAACTTTAAAGGTTGGCCTGCTTGCCGAAGACGAACTTGATTGGATTTTTAGTTCGTAAGGGATGATGTGCCAAAAAAAAGTAAAACAACGGAAAACTCCTCCAACTTTTTATAGGTGGGTTAATCACATAGCCAGCCTTTGGTAAGGGGGGCTAAAGCCATGGTTAAATGGTTTGTTTTTCCGTCAAAAGGTGCGTGAAGTTGTACCTTGCCTGGGTGGCTTATGGCAGTCATGTACTCAGCATACATCCTAGTATTGCAAGTTCGATTGTAACCGCAGACTTGTGAATCAATTTGGGTTAATACTTGTTATCCTCCTGTAAACTGACAAGGCAATTGCAAAATATTATGCTCAACATACATTTTTTTAACTTCATGCTCCGATTTCCAGCGGTGTTTACCGGAGGGTATAGCTTTATAACCCAACTTGAGGAACCTGTTACTCATTGTCATGAATTTTCCACCCAGTAATTTTCCAAGTATCCAACCCATTTGAGGTGAGGGTACGTTTTCACATTTGGAACACCAAGACGAATGGCGAGAAATCAAACGACCGGGTCGACCGGTTCACGTCACTGATATGGTTTCAGATGGATTGGTTTTGGTTGAAATCCATCACTAAGTACTTCCAGTGGCAACATATACTATAGTCAATACCCTTTACCCACTTAAAATTGCACCAAAAGGTTCAGGTGCCTAAAATGGAGGGTTTCCTGAACCTTATTTTCGGCTACTTTTTGGTGGTGGGGAAACTTCCCGTACACAAGCCTTACATCACGCAGCTTATTCTTGGTGAGGATTCCTCCATTTGGATGGTACCTGAAATGTTTGGTGAAGTTTTATGCGAATTTGCCGTTTCTTTTAAACATTCATCATGGCAACTGGAATATATGGGCCTCGGATCCAGCTACAAGTGGAGTTCTAAGCCTAGTTATAGGGGTTGAAAAAACCCATTTATAAGTAGTACTTGGAGGATCATCCCATGACTTGTAAGTGGTTAATAATCATGGTTACTAAGTCCCCGAAGTAGGGTTGTTCCCCTTCCAAATGGCCTTTTCATGGCTTATGAATGAGGGTTATAAACTAACTATTCCTAATTGGGATGATCCTCCAAGTAGTGGCCAATTCTGTGGAAGACCTGACATTGGTCTGGTCAAATTCTAGCGACCGTACATGAACTGGGCCCCCAAAAGGTATAGCGAATAGGTTTCGGGAATTCCCCTTATTTCAGGAAACTCCAGGCTGGTGAAATATGATCTATAGGTGGTGGTTTCAAATATCCCATTATTTTCACCTTGACTTGGGGAAATGATCCAATTTGACTGACTCATATGTTTCAAATGGGTTGAAAGTTGAAACCACCAACCTGGAAAGCCAAGTGCCCTATTTTTAAGGCAATAGTTGCTGGTTTTAGGGGTAAAGTTGCCCAAAAAAATAGGACACCTGGCGTTCTAGGAACTAGTTACAATTTGACCAGATTGGTGAATCCTCAAAAATTCACGTGGGGATCCCAGGCCCCGCAGTTGAAGCCAACGAAAGAGACACAGCCACAGCGGATGTTGCGCCGGTTGCTGGGCATCTTGTGGTCGGGGCGTGCTACATTGGATCATTGGAAAGAGTGCCATCAAAACCCTGGTTGGCTATATAGGGGCTTATACGACCCATGCAGCTATAGGGAATATTGGATAAACCAATGTAAGGATCCCAATTAAGCAATCGGTGTAATGGACTGTCATAAGGGTTTTTGATCACCGGCATCAATGGTCACCGATTCATTTCGTCAATATGTCTTTTGGCTATCCATCATAGATCCAAAGTTATTACATATCTTGTTTGGGCGAAAGAAATCCGGGGTGGTTGGAGAGCGGAGTTGGAGGGACTTGACTTAGCATGTTTGTTGGAAATCAACTATGAATCTTGCCTGTTTCTTGAACATTCAGAATTGTTTGGATACCTATGGAGTTCCGGGGAATTACTTGACGATTGCTGGAAAGGGAAACTTCCGGAACACTTCGGAAGAACCGACCGTTGTAAGGGCCCCTAGTTGTTTACGGTATAGGTTGGGGATGAAATCCTACACAGTAATCTAGTTTTTTTTGAGAAACCATTATAAGGATCCCTATGAAACAGCCAGGATTCAATAGAACGCCAGGCCGGGTTTTTTTCGTGGCTGCACTTGTAGTTTGTGGTTCATTCATGGTTCATTCATGTTGCTTTACTTAGGACAAAGGCTTCCAGGTTCCGAATGATCCCTGTTTATTCCAATTTGTTACTATGAGCCATAGGGATCCTGGCTCATTTTCTTGGGAATGGATTTAATGTAACCTACAACGGGCGTTTTGGAGGTGATTGGACACTCCAATCATTCTCTCCCATAAAACGCATGTATCACCATGTATGTAAGGCTTACGTACGGGAAAAGCCCACCCTCAAAGAAGCCTTCTAAGGTTCATTACCTCCATTTTAGGTACCTGGAATTCTCGGTGAATGTATGGTACTGTTGATGGAAGAAATCCTGCACCAGTTGATATGCAGAATGTCCCATTATTTACAGGATTTTATACATTCCAGCTGGTGCAGGATTTCTTCCATCAACAGTATGTTTACCTGCCTTTGGCTGATCTTAAGGTAAATGTAGGTAAGATAGACCATACACATGGATCCTTTGGGTGTGATACGACTGGATGCCTAGGGGAAAAGGTTTTTGATACATAAGCCAACTCGATGGGGAGGTCCAATTGGAACCCTACACATCGAAGCCATTCTCCAGTCATACCTCCCTAAAACTAACATAGTTCCTGAAAATGGACCTTCCCAAAAGGAACGTAGTTTCCCAACCACCATTTTTCAGGGGCGAAGGGGCGAGCTGTTGGTTTCAGGGAGTGTAGGTGTTTAGAACACTCGTAAAAGCCGAGCCTCGGGAGATGTTTGAGAGTTGTAACACCTACTCAATCCCTAAACATCCAAAACATGTCCTGAGGTTCGGTATTTGCAGCCCCAAAAAACCAAACTTCAGGAGGTATGACTCGATGTCTACTAGGGACTGGAAGAAATCCGGTACCACCTGGGACCTGGGATGCACAAAACCCTGTAACTAGTGGGATATTTTCCATATCAACTGGTTAGCCGGATTTCCGCAATCAACGGTATGACTGGATGTCTAGTGGAACTATCCCAACGTGATTTGTGCGATCATGGGTTTTTAAAGCCACGGCCATGAGGCTGGTCAAACAACATCAGGTGGCGAATCAGCTTGGGTGGTGTTGATGCACTTCTTGGAGGATCAACCCGGGTATCAATATGTGTTTAGGATCACCTCCCATTTACGATCTATTTCGGCCATTACAAAAAAAAAACACCCCCTAACTTAGGGGACTTCCTATCCAAAAATGGGGAGAGGTTTTCCAACTCTCGACGGGTGCAACCGAAACGGCGGCTTCTGTTTTTCAAACAATGTAGGTTGTTGAATCGAAGGTGATGTTTTTGGGGATTCTATCCATGGCAACTTACGAAAAAGACTCCTTATTTGGGACATATTTGTTTCCTCGTTCCAAAAACTTATACTAGTCTAAGAAAAATCAGATAAATCACGTAGACCTTCGAATCCCTCTGTTGAAAGAAGATGTTTTTGATGTTTTTGATGTGACTTCAGTTCTGAAAATTCCCTTTGAAGAGCAAGACCTTCACCAAAACAATGAATGACACTTTGCTGATGGCGTATTCAGATGAGCCACGAAAAAAATACCTCGTTGGTTGGGTTCTATAGGGGATGAAATGCTACCCAGATGCATAGGGATTTTTTCATAAACCATGAAATAAGGATCCCTATTAACCAACCAGGAACCAATGGAAAGTAAGGCCTTTTTTTTCGTGGCTCAGATGAACCCCTTAGAGATCCAGTCATAGCTCCTTGAGGTTTGGTTTTTTCAGGTCTGTTTTGGCAGTCCAAATACTTTCTCAGGAGGTCTAGGTGGTGGTTTCAAATATTTTTTATTTTCATCTCTACTTAGGGAAGATTCCCATTTTGACTCATATTTTTCAAATGGGTTCAAACCACCAACTAGTTTTTTTTCTTATGGTCACTTGCGTTTTTTTCGGAATTTTCTAGGTTTGTGTCTCTGACTGTGTTTTTTATGACCACTCTCAGAATCCGGAGAAAAAACTTGGGAGTGTATCATGGAACTAGCTGGTGAGGAAACTCTTCATAGTGATGATTTCTACCTTGAGCTTGATGGTATCAAAATGTCCGCCCGTTCATTGAAGAGCTATGGAAACGAGGCTCAACTCAATGTTGTGATGAAGTTGCTTCTCAAGGGTGGAGGTGTGAAAAGAACCATCGTCAAGATGAAGAAGAGCGAAAAGACTTTGCCTACCGACAAGACATCGTTAGAAAACGGGTTCAACACAGCATGTCTCATCAACACAAGTGCGACATTTGATTTGAAAAAGGCACTTGATGAGATGGATTCTCCATCTCTTCAGAAGCTTCACGACTATTTGGTGAAGGACAAGAGTATCAACAGCACCAAGTTGAAGAATATCCCATCATTCCTTCAACCACATGTCCAGCTTCAACAGATGATTGAGAAAGCAACCTCATCAAGGGATACTTTGCAAGACTTGGTTGAGCAGGACATCAATGCCAAGATTGAGTTGTTTGTTATCCTTCTACCTCCTACCAATGGACCGGATTTTTTGGCTATATAGGTGGTTGCTACCTGTTATTTTGTCAATATCGTCACCTGCTCCCTGAAATGAATGACATGGGGGATTCAAAACAACATGATCCCAGTAAATCATTACTTGAACCCTCAAGATTCTGACATTTCTGTCGTAAACTTAGCTCGAAATGAAACCTGAAGATTCCTTTTGTGCTTGGAAAGTTTTTTTTGATCAAAATGAATTTGCTGGTGTCATCCATTCAGTTCCAACATGTTTGGGAAGATCAGATGCTTTCCTGGAGAGTTATTATTTCTGAGATTGGGCCTTTTTCTCAAGTTTTGGGACGAATGACTACTCCATCTACTCCGGACTGACTAACCCCTTACTAACATGGAATCAATATAATAGGAATTTGGGGAGGTTGGCAGGGGGCAAACAAGATTTTTGGAGTTGTGTCTAAAGAATTGGGCATCGTGTTTCCATTTAAATGCCATGTATTCAAGGTGGGCTCCTACCAATTGTAAATGGGAAATAACCCCTATACATGGCCAAAAATAAATGGGTTTGCCTGGGGTGAAAAAACCCTATAGTTCTAGGCCCAAAGAATCTGAACGAAACCCTTTCCGAAAGAGTGGTTTTTTTCAGGGTCCCAATCCTTAGGCCCTTATGGATACTATCTCAGGAGGACGTTGTGGATTCTTACTAGGACCTAGGATGTCCATGGAACTTAGTTAAATAGATTATAACCCTTATATAAGTAAGTTGTATGTCCCCTAAGTAGGTTACAACCCAACTTACTAAGTAGTTACTAAGTTCCATGGACATCCCAGTACCGAGGGGGTTATTTCACCCCATTTCCAACTCCTAGAGGCCTGACCGACCTTGTTTTTGGTTGATCGTTCTCCACGAGGTTCTCCCGTTCGCAGCTTCTTCCCCGAGACCTGGATCCTTGGGAGTTTGAAGGAAAAAATCTGAGGGTTTTCAAAAGACAAGGAATCACCCGGAGATCTTTTTTTGGCGAGGAAAACCCCTAGGTCACATCCAGTCATGCGGTTGATGGTTCAGACATCCGGCGAGAAAACCTGTTGAGGTTGGTAGTTGAAATCCCATTATTTACCAGATTTTGGGACCATCCCAGGTAGTGCAGAATTTCTGAACCATCAACAGCACCTCCTAAGGTTAGGCGGTTTTGGGAAAGAGTTTTTAAGGGTCAAAATTTATCTGCTCAGTAGGTATGACTGGATGTCTATGGGGAAAAAATGATGGAAACCCTACCAGGTATTTGAAACTCTTTCGAAGGTTTTGTTGGAACTACTCTCCCTGAAACTGACATAGCCCCGCCGTCCCAAAAAGAAATCCAATCTTCCAACCGTTGACTGTCAGGTGCTATGTTCGTTTCAGGGAGGGTATATTCCGAGATGTTCATTGAATAGCTAGAATTCACATTGTCCCTGCAAGGTGGGCCCCTACCAGATATAAGTGGCGTGGCCATTGATGGACCCTCTCGACGATGATGTTGTGTTTTCGTATGGATATTCGAGCATGGATACCGCAAAGTTGATTCGGTTGGCAAGCAAGCCTGAAAGTAAGCAAAGGAGCATTGACAGCGTTGCCGATCCGCCGCGTGAGGCGAAATCGTTACTGAGTGCCATCAACGAGTCACGGGACTTGTGGCAAGCTTTGCGAAAGCACGGTACAGTACAGCAATGTCAGCGGTGGATGGAAACAATGGTTTCAAACAGTAACTGGGCAGAGGTCAGAGACACTGACAAAAAAATTCTGCGGAAGGAGTACTTACGGCTGTGGGACGAGTGCAAATTCTACAAACCAGATTTCGTTGACGAGGAGATGAAGGAGAGGCAAGGGGCAGCCGGCATAGTAAATATCGTCCAGAAGGGGGAGACAAGGGAGAGTTATAACCCGTGTAAATGGCCTTCTACATGGGTAACTTGGGTTATAACCCTACTTACAAGGATTATAAGTCAATTTATAACTGGTAGGGGCCTTGTGTGTGTGTGGGTTAGAATTTAAACACCTAACTTTATAACTTCTTGTAATTCTATTCTTCCAGTCCTGGCAAAGTGATCCCAGTAGAGCGAAGAATGCACATGAGCAATGAACTAAACCCTGGTTGTTTAGGTTACATAGGGGATTATACTACCCAACAATATANGTGTTTAATCGTTTTCTTGTGCCAAGCTCTGTATTGAGGTGATTTGAGAAGGACATTCTTTGGAAAAAAATGTAAGCAAACAGGCAAACACAACTATATACACATGCGCTAGATAATACTCATCTATGTTATGTTTTTTCAAGATAGAGGTAATGGTAGGGTGCGATGGTAGGGTTTAAAGGTATCAGAATTTGACTTGTGACTTATGAGTTAGAATTCCCATCTTCTCTTCACCCAAATACCCAGGATTCAGTTGTTTTGCAAATGTTTTTCACAGCTTGGTTTCTTTATATAGTCATATTTAGTTACTTTTGAGGATGCTCGTTGATGTTGACAATCACCATGGTTCATAGGGTTGGTGTAGGTTTTTGTCGGTTTGATTTTGAATGGGAATGAGGAGGTGTTCTGAATCATTTTGAGTAGATCGATGGGTGGTTCTGAGTGATTTTGAGTTGATTTTGAGTTGATTTTGAGTGAAATTGAGGCTACTCAAATCCACTCAATTTCACTCAGTTTCCACTCAATCTCACTCAAATCCACTCAAAATCATTCAAAATCAACACAAAATCCATCAAAATCTTTCAATTTCACTCAAAGGGCTTCCCCTTTCAAGCAAACCCCTCTTAGTTTCCTGGAATTTCAGCCTATTCTACGTATTCACTCAGAACCTCGACTCAAAATCACTCAGAACTCCCCATCAATCCCACTCAAAACCCCTACAATGAGACTTTTCTTGGACCTGCCTTTCATGACTTTCATGTCAAACTTGTAGCTCATATCTCTTTATGTTATGTCACTTATGTCATAAGTCAAAAGTCAGAGTCACAATCACTAGATTTGAAATATTCACACTGTGAAAGTGTGATCAACACAAAATAAATAGTCAAAGACACTGTGAAAGTGTCAACAATTGATATCGTAGAAACCAATTTCCACACTCAGAAAGTGTGATTAATAGAAATAGTCTAAGACACTGTGAAAGTGTGAACAATTGATATCGTAGAAACCAATATCCACACTGAGAAAGTGTGATTAATAGAAATAGTCTAAGACACTGTGAACAATAGTCTATAGAGGTAATCTGACTCATTTGCTTGTGGACTTAAACCTACTCAAAATCAACTTAATCCTACTCACCGAGTAAGTTCTACTAAGGGGGGGGCCATAAGGGGGGGGCCACGAGGGTACTATGAAACAAGGATACAATCCAGCTGTTCAGATTTCAAAGGCAGCCAGGTTAGTGGTTGCAACTCCTGTGACAGGAACCGGCACTTTCCGTCCGATGGGTTTGTTTGTTGGCGATCTAAGGATGTGGACGAAGGTGGATTTGCAGACAGGCGCAGCCACCCAAAGGATGTATGATACTTTCGAATCAGCTAAACTAAAGTGGTCAGCCGGAGTTTTTTCGATCAGCGGTATCCTTCACCAGGGTCAGACATGATTTTGTTTCTGTGCATTCATTCAAATTCAGTTCTATGTGTTTTGTCCCTTTTCCCGCAGGTCAAGGACAAACATCGCAGGCACCGGGGACATTCTGGAATTTCAGGAAGGAAATATATATATATATACATACATTTTTTGTGTGGTTTGCATGGTTAGGTTAATTTTTGCCAAGGGGATGAACAATCGCAATACCTTCGTTTTTGTTTTGTGTGTTCCAAGGTTTGCGATTGATGTCCCCTTTAATGGGTGTGTTTTTAACATCACCCCTCAAAGGGCTTCAGATGATGATAATCCACCTGTTTGTTTTTTGATGTTTAACGACTATATACAACAAACTCAGAGGTCGTTTATTTTTTGTTCAGCCCAACCAGTTGAAAGTTGATGTTTGGTCAAACAACTATTTCCTATGTAAAGATTTGGAATCATCCAATTGAAGCAACCATTTGTAATTGGATGTGTCAGTTCCTATCATCTATAAATGGGGGGAAGTATCCATCGAAAATGTCAGAAGATAAACGGGTTTCACTGTGGTCACAAAACCTCTACTTATAAGGGCTTATGGTTTCCTACGCCCATTTATACCTGAGCCAGGAAAAAAACCTTATCGCTTTCCATTATACTGTTTGTTTACTAGGGATCCTTATAATGGGTAATGAAATAATCCCCACATAACTGGGTAGAATTACCCTAAACAACCAGGGGCCCTTTTTTTCGATTGCCCACATGGATTGAAATCTGGGTCATTGCTAGTGAATACTCAGAAAAATAGTTGGATGTATCCCTCAACGGTTTTTTTATGGTTCACCTGGATCCGTGGCCCCAAAAAAATGCAGGAACTCTCCGGGCCCCATAACACCAGGCCACTGGAAGCCTTGCAGTAACGGCGCCGGTTCGGGGACCAACGGAGGTCGAACACGATGAACCGGATGATTTGTGAAGGTTTATGGCATTAGTTAGGCAAGATGGGGCAATAAACCAGTTATATTATGGGTTTAGGAAAGCCCCTTTAAGTACCCACAGGATCCATCTATATTCACGTTACAATTGGTTGATCTTTTTATGGTAAATCTAGGTAAATATACAAACACGTCCCATGGATCCGTCATGGGGGTAGGGGTTTGTCGACCTCAGTGAAGCCCATTTATTTTGCGGCCATTTATAGAGGTGGTTTTTTGTGGGAGTCGTTAAGGCGGTGGTTGATGCAACAGCTGGTGGTTTTAATCATTTTCCCTAGTACATCCAAGTGAATACCTCCATGAGGTTTGGTGTTTGGGGTATATTTTTTCGGTGTCAAAATATCTGCTTACTGAGGCATTTCGGATATGTCTAGGGTTTTTGGAATTTTCGCCCCAAAACCTTTGGGGTTTCATGATCCAATTTGACGAGCATATGTTTTTTTTTTCAACTGGGTGGCTCAACCACCAACTAGGTCGATGTTGGCGGGTTGCACCCCCGAAGTTTAACAGGGAGTTTGCCACTGAAAAGTTACAAAATCCCGAAAGGGGTTGCCTATCTACCATATTTAATACACTTACACTCCGTGAAACTAACATAAACTGCTTGGAACATACACTTTGGATGGTATTTACGCACAGAATTTTCCATTCCCAGACACTCAATGTACTGTGGATAACTTCACCTCAAACAAAGATTGAGTGATACACGATATGATGATATGTGATATGTTTGCAAAAGATATATTTATATCACATACATAGTAGGAAACGATTATATATATGATTATATTTTACATATATGCACATGCATGTGTGTGTGTTAGATACAAGTTGATGTGTAAAGAAGTATCATAGTATACATGCCTTTAGACCCCAAAATCATAGGGAAAATGCTGGTACCCTTGGGATGGTACCCTAGCTGTTTAACCCCCCAAGGAGCCCTTTAAAAGGGGATACACCCAATAAATACCCACTATATAAGGTGTATATGGGGTTGATTATTAAGGGTACCATCCCAAGGGTACCAGCATTTTCCCTATGACAAAATCATTGGAACTCTGGGTGCCTCCCATTTCAGAAGAGGATTGTTTGCCAAACGCCGAGGATACCATTACCAGCTGGTCGTTGGAGGCAGTGATAAAATAGGTTGTGAATGTTGTGAGCTGATCCAATTTGATTAATTTCAACATGGGTTGAAACGGCCAACTACATGATATTCCAAGTTGTTTCACCTACTTAAAAACTGGTATAAATATTGGGGTCATAACCCTCTGATCCGAGCACCTTTGATCCTAACTTCCTTTCCCGGGACATCCGACCTCCCACTAGTCGTGTGTTTTGGACCGTAAGATGTTGGGAGATCTCAAAGTTATCAACTGCAGCAGCTGGTTTTTGTCTGTGTTTTTTTTTTTTCGGGCAACGAAACGAAGATGCGTCCAAGATGTGATGCCCTCAAAGTTCGCTTGGATTTGTTTTAGTCAGGTGATTTTTTTTGAACTTCGATACCATGGTACATCACCATTTTTAATCACCATTTAAGGGGATATCTTAAGCAAATCCAAGGAAGTTCGTATGAAAACCTAGGGGCTCCGTAAGGTTGACGCTCTTGGCTCATTGAGTTTGTCGGGGCTATGAAATCGAAGATTATGGGGGAAGCCCAACCACTTGGAGGTATTGAAGGTGAATGGCTTTTACTACTGTTGATGGTTCAGAAATCCGGCTAACCAGTTGAGGTTGTTGTTTTTTTTATCCCATTATTTCCAGGGTTTTAGACATCCCAGGTGGTGCAGGATTTCTTCCATCAAGCGTATCAAGGGTTTTGGTTCACTTGTTCCAAGCATCTTCAGCAAAAAAAATGGATACATTGCCCATCTTGAGTGCATCAAAATTGATACAAAGGACTACGAGGGGTTAATCCCCTATATCCTACCCTTAGCCTCTTTGAGTTTCTCTGTGTGAAACTCAAATGTAACCCAGGGGAAAAAGGGCAACAGGAACACGGCCCCACCAATCCAACTTCCTTGTTGGGATGATGTCGAATTGCCAATTGGTTTTGTGGGACCTCCAGATGACCCCATTGAATACATCACCAAGGACCAAGTCACTAGGGATGCACAAGGTGTTTGTCCTATGTCTGTAGATGAAGCTTCAGCATTCATGGCAACCATTTCTGCGTCTATGAGTGAAGACCCATTGTCCCTGTTGGTGCTAGGACACTGCTTTGTGCCCAAAGATCATGCAATTGTACACTTGGCAATCCCAGCAACCAGCAAGATCGACGGTGAACCACTTCTGATTCCTGCAACGCTTGTTCACTTAGGGGACGCATTAGTCTATTTCACTTTCCAGGGCCCCACAACTGAAGTTGAAACCATTGCTTCGGTAGTTGTAGAGGTCCAGATTGAAGCAGAAAGATGCAAATTTTGGAGTGGGCCTGTCAAACCACTTGACATTGTCGTCCAGGGCTTGCCATTGCTTAGATCAAGAGAGAAGTTGTTAGCGCATTGGAGCTGGAGATGGACTGATGGCAAACGTGGCAAATGCCAACCCGGTGATGCGTTGCAGCCGAATGGATACGTAAGAATCCCAGATAGCGATGTCACTAAACTATCTAAACTGCTGGGCGGAGAACTCGAGAACTAGATGTAACAATCAACTTGAGCAGTGATGAAAACCCCGATTGGCTGAGTTTTACAGCGGATACTACTACTCAGTTGCAATATATATTGGGATTGTAATAAGCCATTATAAGGATCCCTATTACGAAACCTGTATAATGGAATGTCACTGGTGGGTTTTGATCACTGCTCACGTACCCAGGTACGTGTTTCTCAAGGTTCATTTCCCTCCAAGGATCCCAGTTTCGGGATTTCATTTGGCTCCGACGAGTTTTTTGGAGGATCATGAAGTTTCCGTTGAAACAGAAATTTCAACAAAAACAACATTTTTCAGGTGTAAACTTAAACATCTTCAACTGTTAGTTTTACTTGGATTGGTTGATGGTGATTTTTTTTTTACGTTTTACAAAGGTAAACCACCATCAAATCACTTTTTGAGAGATTATGTTGTGGCTTTTTCCAAGCATCGAACAAGCAAATCAAAGTAAAAATCTATCTACCTCAATTACATACCCTGAAAATATATAACAAAAAATAACCACACATTTTTCAGGGGTAAACCTAAAACTATTAGTTTTAGGGAAGGTGCCCTCCAGGGAATTAACATATCCCCTGATTTTTGGCATATTTGAAGATGATTTTCCTTTTCCCAAGGTGGGATATGTTAATCCCCTGGAGGGTAGCTTTAGGGAGGGTATCTTTCTTGTATCCACCGTTTGAAATTCAAGATTGCTCGATCCATGCGAGGGCTTCGCCGTGACGTCACAGGGCATTGCTGCTGCTACCTCTGGGTACCTTGGGGTGCAAAAACGGGAGATCTTTTCCAAAGGTTGGTTTGTTGGGGGGTATCACTTCCTTAATAGCTGCTAGGATGTCCCAGGAAGTTGGTAAATGGAAAGTAAATGGGTTATAAGCTATTTGTAAATGTGGTATATTGGGGTTATAACCCATTTACTATCCACTTACCAACTTCCTGGGACATCCAAGTATCACTTCCTTAAAAAAGCTGGTGGGTTCAATGATTTTTGTTGATGATTTTTGGATGCTTGCCCCTGCTTGGGGAAATGATTCAATGTTGATCAATCCCTTATGCCCTTTTGCTCCCTTCTGCAGTCGTGGTTTTGGAGTGGGTTAAACGGGTACCTAAACACCGGACCTAACAGGGTATGTGGAGCTCTAGGGAATATGATTTTAAACGGATTGAACCCACTCAAGAGTTCCTCCCTGACCTTGGGGACATCCAGTCCCACCGGTACGACTCTAATATCCAAAACACCAAAAATCTCAGGGAAGTACTGTTGATGGTTCAGAAATCCTGCACCAGGGTTTTATAGGGGATGAAATTCTACCGAGCTATGTGGGGATTACTTCATAAACCATTACAATTTTTCCTACTGTTGATGGCTGCAATCCTGCGTTCACCAGTTGAGGTTGGTAGTTTATCCCATTTTTTATACGGATTTCTACATCCCAGGTGGTTTTCGTGCGGATTTCTGAACCATAAACAGGAGATGACAGGATGTTCCTGAATCCATCCCCCAAACCACATCCAGGCGAATACCTATTGAGGATCAGTGTTTTGGGGGCCCCGAAAAAAACATCTCCGTTTTTGAAGGCTTTTAAGGGGTTTAAAGACACCGATCCTCACCAAGTATGACTGGAGGATGCCTTGGATGTCTATAGGGATCCTTGCTGCTTAAATATGGCGAAATTGTTTTTAGCCATAGCGGTTTTCTAATCCATCACTGATCACGATGAATTTCGTGGATGCTTTTTTTTGAAGGTGAGACTTGAATTACATTTGCTGCGGCTACGCTTTGGGATGAGCAAATGAGAAGATGGGATAGACATTTTCTCTACTAAACGACGAGCAAAATTGAGCAACACTGGGAGAGTTGAGCCCCAACCAGTCATGTGTTCTTGCTACAATTGAATGGATTTTGCATGAACATGTTCTTTCTTTAACCAACCTTTTTTTGTGTGTTTTTCAGCAACGCTTTTAGGGGCCTACACATGCTCGTTTCATCGGCCTGTGTTTGCGATGTTTTTCCTGGGGACATGAACCAATAGCCAACGTTCATGGGAATGTGAGAAAAAATAGACTCCTTAGGTGACAGATTCAAGTATTTATTGGATTTTTTTTGTCCCGAACCATGGGGGCATGATCCAGTTTGAGTAACTGTTTTTTTTTCGGATGGGTGGCTCAACCACCAATCAGATGCACATCACTTCCCTATTATTTCAAATGTGTTATGCCACCACTGGGGGGGGATGATGTGATCATCACAACTCAGGTCACAACTCAAGGTCTTCAAGCCTTTTTTCGTGGAGATGCGTTTGCCCTATGCTGCTGTTAGAGGACTGGTTGCACCAACATTTGAGGGTTGACATGTGAACCATGTTGTTGTTCTTGTTTGAAGATTCGAGTACTAGGGGTTTGTTTAAGTATTTCATACATCTATTCGTATTAGGATATATTTTCCATAAGATATACTATAATAGCTATATCTAGAACTCTACGCGACGCTATGCAATGTGTTCTTTCGAAGTTGATTCTATTCTATTCTGTTCTGTCCAGTTCTATCTCTAGACATCCAAACACCACCTGAGGTTTGGTGTGCCTGGACCCAAAAAAACATACCGATCCAACACCTCAAAAGGCATGACTGAATGATTAGATGATGTGCTAGTCAAATTTACATCCTAGTAGGGTGGGCCCCTAGTTACAAGTGGAGTTATAACCCCTATAACGGTGTTATAACCCCTATAAGTAGAGTAATAAGCCATATAAATGGGTTTGCTTGGGCTTATAACCCCTATGAGTTTTAATCCCTATAACTGGTTCCGGTGCCATCCTTCTAATCTTCCAAAATCCATACAGTCGAGTTTTAACCAGTTCTTCTGACTCTTCAAGATATGGCTTTTCTCCGCTGGCTGTTTTGGGAAGTTTCTTTCTCGATTTTTTAAGGATCCAATCCCAACAAGAAACTATAGGTGGTGGTTTCATTTTTTACCACCGCCTGGGAAAATGATCCAATTTGCCTTATATTTTTTTGATGGGTTGAAACCACCAACTAGCTTTTTAGGATCCAGCCCCAACAAAAAATTTTTATCAACGTCTCCAGGTGTTTATAACATAAGAATTGAGCAAGTAGAAAAGCTAGGGATCCCTACTTGTGATTGTTTTCTTTACAATATTCATGAGAATCTAAGGGTAACCCCTGAATGCCACCCTTCCCCAACACATTAATTGGGCATGTGAAAAGCTAGGGGCCACTAGTGTGTGGACACCGGGTCAGTGGGAGTTTCAGGGACCCCCCAATAATGGGATTTCCTCATACTATTCCCATAAGAATCCCTAAAGATATGGGAATCTTGTATGGGATCGGCTTACCATAAGGGGGTCCGAAAAAAATTGGGAGTCCCTGGAATCACCCGTGACCTGGAGCGGTGTTGGCAGAGGAGAAGAGCTGGAACTTATCATTGCCGTCTTCAACTATGCAGATGCGGGCACGCTCACGGCACAGTTGCAGGTGCAAATCTTGGCAACGATTGTTAGCGTTAGCGTTAGTTGGTAACCAGCAATCACTAGTGCTAGTCTGTTAGTTGAGGTATGTTGAAAACAAATACGGCAACCACCGCCCAAAATATACGCAAACACAAACAAACCACCTCCAAAATACCTGATGAAATTGAAATAAAACTGCAAACCGACATAGCGGCTGTGACAGCCGTCTTGAAGATTTATATACCTGTCTTGGTGGCTCATGGTAGTCAGTAAGTCGGGTTATAATTTCTAACCCTATTTAGGGACCTTATAAACCAACTTACTGGGGTTAACTGCAGCTATAGCCCAACTTACTAACTAGTCAGTAAGCAACCACAATGAGCCACCAAGTAAACATCCTACTGGAATGAAGGTTCTTGGACTTTTCTTGGCAGGGATTAGCCACCCATCCATATACAAATACATAGCCCAACCACATATGCTTGTTTTTTGAGTGCTTGTGTACATTCCACCATCACAAGTTGAATAGCAAGTTGGGGAATAGTTTTTGTTACTTGTTTCCAACCATCAAGTCAAACATGTAAATCTAAGTATGGCTACACAACCCAGTATCAAACCAAAGATAGAATTGATGGACTTAATTCTGCCGGTGATTGAGTGAATAGGTACTTAATATGCTTCCCATGTTGCTGACCCCTTGGTCATTGAATTGCCCATATTGGGTGGATCAAGCACTGCAAATGCATGGTGAATTTTGAATGAAGGGCCCTTTGATCCAAAAAAACATGCGCATCTTCCATCCGAATAGCTGGGGTAAAGAATGGCCGGCGGATGCTGGGTGATGCTCTACCGTTAGAGGTTAGTTCACTAAGATATCCAGGTGGTGTTTCAAGTAATGTTTTTTAGTTTTAGATACCCCCGGACCTCGGGGGGAAATTTTCCACCCAATGTTGTGACCAAATATGTGTTGTTCAGGCGTGGCAAAAAAAAAACTATAACCCTAGACATCCACATCCAAATACCTACTCAGCAGATATTTTGACCCCAAAAATTATACCAAAACGCATTCTCAGGAGGATTGATGGCCGTAAGAACCCAGACCCCAGTAAGCCTAAGAATCCCATCACCCCCTCCCGATCGAGTAGGATTGATGGCCGAAAAATCCCATCCCCAGAATAAGATTGTAGGGGAATTCCCTTCCTCAGGACATACAAACGGATCCTTAGGGTAAAGTCAGTATTGCAACAACCACCATATCTGGGCAATTTAGGGTAAGCCCACTTGAAAACCTAGCAGTTTCACCAAAAGCCCAGTCCCAGGTGACGCTTCCTGCCGAAATCGAGCTGGTGAATGGCAGTGTCCCTGAGCTGAAAGTGAGTGATCGAAGTGATGGACTGGGGAATGGAGGGGTCTAAGTTTTGCTCTTTCAGGTTGTTGTAGTTGTTGTTGTTGTTGTTGTTGTTGTTGTTGTTGTTGTTGCTGTTGTTGTTGTTGCTGCTGCTGCTGTTGTTGTTGCTGTTGCTGTTGCTGTTTCTCCTGTTGTTGATCTTAGCGCACTGTATGTGCCGGTTTGTGCAGACATATGGCGTACATCTAGACTTTACATATCGCTTGTAACATGTTTGTTGTTTGCATATATTCTAAGGTTTTTTTTTTACCAACATATGCTTACATAAACATGGAATGTAGTTGTTTACAGGTAAGATACTGCAAGCAATTTAAGATGTATGATGTATACATACTTCTTGTAATGACCAAAGACTTGCCCAAACCGTGACAAGTATGATGAATATTATATCTTTTTTGTTGTTACTTTGATTTGTTCTGTCAAATATATCAAAAATTCACTTTATGTGTATGGTGCTGATCGTGTTTAAACTTAATGATGCTCTTTTTTTTAAGAATCCCAAAACCCAAACAAAATATTTGCAATAGAAGATATGTTCAATTCTGATTCGAAATGATGCGATCTATTCAATGCTGCGGCACACATGGGAAACTCCATCCCTGCAAAGTATATACAAAAATGGGTGTCTCTGATGTTATTCAAAACTTTTGGTAAACCATGGAAAATTCCAGGTACCCGACCCCTACCAGACACAACATCACAAGCAAACTTGGTGAATATGGTTGAACTGGAGGGTCTAGGTATAGGTGGTTTCAAAGATGTCACAAGACGGAGATTGTCTTTAAAAAAAATCAAGTGTGGGTTGAAACCACAATGCCCCTGGTCAAAAATGGAGTTCTAACTCCATGGATGGCCGAAAATAAATGGGTAACTGGGGTTACTTCGGGTTACTTGGATGTCCCAACAAGTTAGTAAATGGTTAGTAAATGGGTTTTAACCTACTTGTAAATGGGATATATTGGGGTTATAACCCACTTACTAACCACTTACCAATCTTCTGGGACATCCAAGTATAACCCTACTTATAAGGGTTCATAACTCCATTTTATGACTGGTATATAGGGCCCCCATCTTGTAACCTTGGTGTGGGAGTGGCCATTCTGTCATTTACGTCAAGGCCAGCACGGAACTTTCGGTGCCACAAAATCAAGCGACCCGTGCCTTCTTGCGAGTTCGGCCGAAGGCGGCGGGTGGCCGTTGTTTTCCGTGGCTAAACCAGTGGGAGGAACAGAACTTAACCTTACCTTGGTGAGATTGGAGGTTTACTGAGCCAATGGCTACCCCTTCAAATTTTGGGGATTGCATTTTCAGTACGAAAAACAATTTGAATGTTTGAATTGTTTGTTTCATGGTGTGAGTAAGGAAGGGAACCAAGGAGCAAATCCAGGTTTCGATCTGCACATCTTCGTTGTTTTTTTCTGGGATTTGGGTTTCCATTTTAGGTTCATTTTTGGGGTCCAAGTACCTTCTCAGTTTCTGTGTTTTTTGGATGTCTAGGTAACATATCCCAGGAGGCTAATGGGTGGTTTCAAGTTTTTATTTTTCCAAGTTGAAAATTGGAGAAATTTCCCGAAGATCGCTCGAATTTTGTTCAAAGGATTTGAAAAAACCACCTATATTCAGTCAAATCTCATCAGCCAGTTCAGAGAATCTGTATTTGTTTTTGGGAGAGGAAATTAAAACAACTAGCAGTTTCAGTGTTGTCAATATTGTTTCAACCACTTCGGTATAACATCTACCATATACAGTAGCTTTCTTCAGTGGCGTATGCATTTAGGGTATACATGAGGAGCCACCCCAATTGAGCAATGATCAAAAACCCTGGTTGTTTATAGTGTATAGGGAATTATACTTCCCGTTATCAACCAACCAGTATAATGTAAAGTTGGAGGATTTTTTGGTTGCTCAATTAGTTAACCTTGAATTTGACCCAAGTTGTAGGCACAGATCAATCCAACGGGTTGGAAAATATAACCGGAAGATTCAGGCTTTGCGAATCATCCTTAGATCAGTTTACCATAGGACAATCTGAGCAAAGCACACTTCCGGCCTGTTTTACCTTCGTGGCGTTTCATGTCTTTTTGTTTATTAAGTTGCAGGCTCTGGGCACGTGGCAGATTTTATGCACCGCCACTGCCCCAACCAATGGTGGTGGCGTACGAGATGCTATGCGGAAGCCCTTGCTGGTGAAAGCAGAGGCGGGGCCCCTTGATATGATGGTTGTTCGGGGAGATAACCAGCTCCAGTACAATTCCTAGTGGCCCCAGTGGACCTTTGCAGTTTTTCGTGTTTATATATATCCATTTTATAATTATATATATATATGTGTTTATTTATATTTTTGCATAATTTGTTTTCAATATAGAGTTTCGTTTTGATATCGTTGAATAAGTATGTAATTATGTTTTTTCATGTATCTATACATACATATTTATCAAAGTAAATGCAGACATGTACATATCATTCAAAACTTTTATGTATAAAATAGAAGCACCACATTTAAATTCACCATTTCTTCTTTCAAAGAAATACTGGAAACTGGGCATACCACCCCAGGAAGATTCTGTATTTGTATGGCATGTTTTTTGTCCGTGGTAAATTCAAATGAATATGCTGGTACTCTTGGGATGGTACCCCAGCTGTTTAACCTCTTTAAAAGGGGACATACCGAATAAATACCCATTATATAAGGTGCATATGGGGTTGCTTCTTAAGGGTAACATTCCAGGAGTACCACCCTTTTCCCTATGACAAATGTATTTACCATGATATCCATGATGCTTCTTGGCGTGGACGAAGATCATGTGATTGCTGTGCTTGGCACTTTTTCTTTGCAAAATTATCATGTGTTTCTTTTGAATGGCTACAAGGTGGGCCCCTACCAGCTATAAATGGAGTTATAACCCCTATAGGTAGGTTTTTTTTCACCCGAGGCAAACCCATTTGTAAGGCGACTTATAGGGTTTAGAACTCCACTTATAACTCGTGGGGGCCCACCTTCTATCAACCTTCTATCAACCAACCCCCACGTCAGGAATCAGGGTTTAACTTTTGGCCTGAAGGGAAACCAATGGTTAGTAGGCCGGTAATGAGGTCTTACTTCTGGCGGGTAGGTTGACTAGCCATTGAAGATGTCGTTTTTTTGCTTCCATCAATCAACCATACTACTGCAAGGATCATTAGATTATCCGTGTTGGGGAGATCAAACAATGCAAATAAATCTATAGCAAAATTTTGACATTCCTGACAATCGTGCATTGTTTGTGTTCGTAATTTCCATGACCCCATGTACTGTTGATGTTTCGGATATCAGGCTAACATAGGCTAACCATTTGGAGAAACTCCTGGAAGTGTAGGATTTACTGGGGTTAAAAATACCTAGGCCCCTTGCTGACATCCTACTAGTTCTTCCAAGGGCTTGTGATGAACATGAATGGAAGTTCCATGCATCTTTTGCGGTCTGAACATGCAAATGGCCACTGGTGCTATGTTGAAGGTTTAGAAGTCTGGTGATCATTCGTTGGGAAGTAAATACCCTCCAGGGAACTAACATATCCCCTACCAAGGCACTTTTGAGTCGATGATTTTCCTTTTGCCCAGGTGGGATATGTTAATTCCCTAGAGGGTATTTGATAAACTTTACTTGACCCCATGCATCCTTAGTGAGTTTAAACTTTAAAACCGAAGAATTGATCCACTTTTCAGCGTTTTCGGGCATTTTTCTTCGCCTGAAATAAATCCTTTCAAACTCTCAGCATCCCGAATTCTCCAAACACCTGGTGAGGATCGGTGTGAATGGAACCCCTAAAAGCCTTTCATATCAGGAGATGCTTGGGGGGGCCCCCAAACACCGGTCCTTAATAGGTATTCGCCTGGATGTCTGGGGAAAGGCCAGGTGGGATCAAATACGAACTTCAACTGGTTTTTTCCGCCAGGTGCATTTGAAGATCTCATTCGGAAGATGGTTTCCGAGGAAATTCCACAAAAAATACCGTTCAAACATACCGCGGGGCCTTCAACATATTTCTTTATGAAGGGAATCCTCGAACAGATTTAGACTATTGGTGACATCTCAGGGGTATGTTCCAGGGGTTTCTGAAAGGGAGTTTCTTGGATGCGTATACTTCTCCTGTTTGTTCATTCTCGGGAGGATGCAATCCTTTGGCAACGATCCGGGTTTTGCACATTGCCATATATGGAGAAATACTGATGGAGGAGTCTTCTCCTCGAAATTGATGATGGCTACATGGCAGACAATGCCTGGGCGGCGGTGATGAGTCCAGACCAGCTAGGATGTCATGGTTTTTCTCCAAGCGTGGACCCAGGGGGTTGATTTGTGCGATCAGGTCGTTAGGCGCATGCGATATCCTGATGCGGCACCTGAGGCATGGGCTATGGAAAATCCTCGGCGGGGGGGTCCCCCACTGTATGCAATAAGATGGCACACAGGCTTTTTTGGCAGCTTTTCAAGCGGCTATGTTGTTTTTAGCATCGTCTAGATGGGCGGCCCCAGACTTCCTCTATAGACGCCCACGATTTCATGGCAGATCGGCTCCTGGGCTCCGGAGTTCTCACTCGGCCTCAGCTCACTCGGTTGAGAGATGTTGGGAGGACAAAACGGTTCCAAGGCTGCAAGCAGCTTTGAAGTTTTGGAGCAGCAGCAGGTTTTCGTGAAAGGACCATGGTCAGGGGGAGCTTGCTAAAGGGTCCTTGGAGCGTCGGCTGCCATATCTTGGCATCTGCCTTTCTGAAAACCCATGCCCATGATGTTGACACCTAAGGCAATCACTTGTATCAGCTTTGCCATGACAAGGATCAAATCCGGGTAGTGGTTTCAGATATTTTTTATGTTCACCCCTATTTGGGGAAATGATCCATTTTGACTACTTTTTTTCGACTGGCTTGAAACCAACAACTAGAAATACTAGAAATTTAAGACTCTACGCTGATTCAAATCACCTACAGCATGTTGTTTTTTGACAAAATCATTGAACTCCGTCACTGTGGCTTCGACACCATGCCGGTCAGGGGTGTCCAAGTCGGCAATCGAACCACTACCGCCACTTCAACCCCAATAGCAGAACCTACCAATACCGAGTGATTGCTTAGATTCCCCAATAGCTGGAACCTACCAATACATGTATATATTTATTTGTACTGTTATGTATATATAGATATACATATTTAAACATCGACAAATGTATGTATACCCTGGAAGTCAAAGACCATCAAAAGAATAGTCCCATAGATTTGTTGATTCCAAGCCCATGCTTAAAAACAATGATATTGATATTTTCACAAACACAATTCAAAAAAAATAGCCTTTGGACTTCCAGGGTATACCATCCCTGAAACTAACAGTTTGCCACTCAAGATAAGCCCTCCCAAAAAGAAAGGATCGTCTCCCAACCACCAATTTCAGGGCAAAGTTGTTGTTGTTTTCAAGAAATTTACGTTGTTGTTTTCAATTTACGCTTGTCGTTTCAGCTCTCCATCGGAAGGGTATCCCCATGAGCATCACCGAGACCTTCGTGGTGGATTTGACAGGCCGACCGACCACCATAGCGACCAACACACACGACCTGGCAAACCCCAAGAGGTAGCAAAGGTTTCGGGACATCCCCTGATTCCCTAAGGATCATTGGGACCCTCCAATGGAAGTGTTTGAACCTGAAAAACGCAGGGGTAGGGTCCTCAAAATAGCCAGGCCATTGAGGGTCCAATGATCCTTAGGGTTTCAGGATAATCCAGGTTGGTGAAATATCATAATTGGGCCAGATGTCATCTCCGAATCTCTAAGGATCCAACCTTCCTTTTCTTGGAACAATGAAAAGAAAAGTTGCCACGGAATATTATAATTTGGCTAGATTAAAGGGTGAGTATGTAAATGGATTATAAGCTACTTATAAATGGGATATATTGGGGTTAAAGCCAATGTACTAGCCATTTGCGAACTTCCTGGGACATCCAAGTAGCAGTTCAGTTTCCACAATATTTAGTTCAACCTTATTTGGTTTTCACATTTGCCATATACAATAGGTTTTTTTTTGTGGCATGCACATTTACCTAAGGTAATTACTGGTTGGTTTTTTTTGGAGGTGTTTTTTCTACGGATTGGGATCCCATGGGATTCATCACCATCCAACCATTTGGGAGATGTTTTGTTTTACCCATGCAAATCCAAGCCTGGAATCTGGAAGGAAAATTGACATGAGACACATGGAGCCCTAAAAATGTCGGGTTTCCAAGTTTTGCCCCATCTCTTTTTGCATGGGGCTATGTTCGGGTGACCCATGTTTTTTTTTAATGGTTTGATTGTATATAACCATTCAGCTATAACCAATTTGGGAAGTGGGCCCCAAAACCAATGTAAGTGTATGAATGGCCGAAAATAAATGGGTTTCACAGGGGTTATAACGCGACATAACCAGGGTTCCTACCCCCATTTATAACTGCATCTGGTGCCCATTTTGGAGGCTGTTGTTCTATCATTGGTAAATTAGATCCATTTCGGTCCGTTTGAGGTATAATTATCTTAAGAAAAGCATCCCATCCACAATACCTGGCATGGAAACCGCGCCTGCGTTTTCAATGTATGTCTTGGCAAGCAAGGGGTAAGCAATGCACAATCATTCTTAGTCACTAATTTTCATCATCCCTCACACATATACATTCACAAGTTGCGTTAATGTTTATATACAGTTTTCTATTCGCTGGAAGTTTAGCATAGCCGCATAGCCCCTGAAAAATGATGGTTGAAAGATTACGGTAACTCTTGAGGGGCGAGCGGTTAAACTTCAGGATTTCAATGTGGGATGCAAAACTCCATTTCAAGATGCAGCATTGGTGAGCGGGTTTGTTATTAGTTGGTTTCTTCGAAGTTGAACATCACATGTCGCCCCTACATATCTTCGCTCTATCTTCTCATAATCATCCAACAAAAAAGCGGTGAACTTCAGAGGAACCTCTGCCTTTACCCATCACGAGGTATTCATAGAACTGGTTCATGTTAACCTACATTGATCCCATCAAAGTCTTCCAAATGTAGCTTAGTATACTATATACTCCCTAAGAACCCAAACCCTTCCCTAGAGTGGTTTTTTCAGGGATCCAATCCCATCCTCCAGATATCTGAGGATAGTCCGACGGATTCTTAGGGACTGTATATATGGATCCTAGGAATGCATGTCGACAGTGGTCCAAGATTTGTCACGAGTGGTTTAAATCATAGCGACCAAACCGCCAGGCCCCTTTTTTTTAGGTGCAAACCACCTCCGAAATGTTCACATAGATGGCCAAAAATTGAAGCCCGAGACATAGATTTTGAAAAAAAAAGGTCCATCATGTTTGGCATTTATATGTTCATGTTTAGGGGGCCGTACAAGGTGGGACCCGGACCAATTATAAATATTATAATCCCTTGCACCCCCCCCTTAAGTATGTTGAAATAACCCCACTTACACATTTGTAAGGCCATTTATAGTCCACTCATATGACTCATATAGGGACCACCTTGTAGGAATTAGTGATTTACTGCCTCGAATTTTGTGCTTTGACCTGCTAGGCGATAGCAACTTTGAACAGACCAAAACCTTGACATTGCCAACCACCTCGGTGAGTGGTTCTTCCAAGCTGAGTGTTACTGGGACCATGATGTATAGTGATGATTGATGACTGCTGTTCCTTTTTTTTGAGTTGGGTTGATTGTTATGGATTTTTTTCTGTGTGTCTGTGTGTTTTTAAAGCTTTGTGTTTTTGTGTGTGGGATTAGCACCTCATGGTTGATTGAATTTGTTGATATTTTTTGTAGGGTTTTTGGGATGCTGGATCTTCTGTTTCGGGTGAATGGAGTCGTGCATGGTTTTGGGCCTGCGCAAATTGCATTGTATGTAATTTGTATGTGCCAGGTTCTTCCCAGTGACCTTTTCAGGGGCTAAGTGACCTCAATTTGGGTGATCAAAAGGTCACTTGGAATATGCTGGTCTATATCTATTTACTTTTGCTACAATCCCTTCTGCAAGTAGTTTTGGAGTGGGTTTTGGGTACCTAAACACCTTCTCACAGGGTATTTGGAGCAGTAAGGTATATAGTTATGAGAGAATATATGTATTCCGATTCCAATCTACAAGTGAGTTTATTTGCCTAGTTATGGACCATTTGCTAAATTCCCACAGGGCATCCGGATGTATTTTGGGGTTATCCCCAAAAAGTGCCATGGTTGTGGCCATTGGGTTGTCATTTCACCCCACCCTAAAACTGCTGGCAGTGCGCTCCTCAGGTGACGGCCGTGGGCGATTTGTTGGGACCGAGTCTGAAGGCTTGGAACGATTGCTTCAAATACCCACAGGTGGAACATGCCGAAGTGACATGCATGACTTGGACGAACTGGATTCGAAAATCCCTGCTGATGGTTCAGATTTTCTGGCGATGGCTAACCACCGTTTGGATGTAGGAAAAACCCTGAAAATAATGAGATAAACTACCAACCTCAACTGGTTAGCAGGATTTCAGCCATCAGCAGTAACGTCCGGCTGGAAGTGATCGTAACTAATTAGTAAGTCTTGTTTATTTCACCAATTTACGGGACCTACCATATGGGGATCCGAACACCGAACCTGAGAATGGTAATAGAACCTTTGCGTTTCGTTTCGGTGATTGTACAACCCTTGCTCATCCTCTGGCGTTCGGTGAGCCAGGATCCCTAGGGTTTGGAGAAAATATAGTCCATTTACTACCTAGTTACTAAGTAGCAGCAGGACATCCCAGTATTAAAGGTTTGGTGGAACATCCAGTTGGGACCCTTAGGATTTTCACATGGCGTGAAGGTAAAATTGCTTGTGAATTGATTCCATACAAAACCAACCATTCATGTAGGTAAATATATTGAATGTACAATTATCCCATAGAGGCTGTGGGGTTACGGTTTAAGGATGTTCAAGGTTTCAGGTATGATTAATCTTCCCCAAAAACTAACAGTGAACTTACCCTTCAAAAACGGTGGCTGGATCAGGCTTTCCCTGTTGGCTTCCAGCTTATTTTTCAGGACAAGCATATTTTGATCATTTACGGTGAACCTCGATGACCATTCAAGCCACGAACAAAAACACATCCTCCACTTCGAATTGTTTGTAACAAAAACTGCCATGGTTTTTCAAGCCCTGGACATCCAAGCGAATACCTCCTGAGGTTTGGTGTTTTAGGTACGTTTTTGAGGTCCAGTCATACCGAACCTCAGTTTCGGTGGTGTTTGGATGTTCAGGGGAAGGTATGTTTATCCCAAGATGTGGCTGGGATAAACACCGGATCAAAAGGTTTGGTCGGCTCACTCTGGGTACTACAGGTCCACGTGTTTTTTCTATGGGGTTTTGTGATCAGGTTTAAAATCTTCCCTGGGTGGTGGTTTCAAATANAAGTGCTACGCAATCGACTGCTTCGGTACATAAGAAGAAGAAAAAACGCGCGTGAGGAAGACCGAATATTTAAAATCTGGGTCCTTGGTCGCGTATGCTCTGCAACCCTGTAAAACGATGTATATTTTGTACCTAACGACGAAATACCTATGGGAACTGCGTGATTCAGAGCGCGCGCGACCAAGGACCCGAAACGTGGTTGTTTGCCAGGTGCTCTTCAGCTGAATGGGCCGCACGAGATGATTTGTACGAAATGGCAAAAAAGAATTGTGTGGCGGCACCCCTCACCTGACAACCTTCACCCAACATGTCATGGTGGGGATCACTCGAAGTAAAGTAATTTTTATTTTCCCCCGTACTTGGGGAAATGATGCAATTTGACTAATATTTTTCAAATGGGTTGAAATCACCAACTCCAGTTTATTGATCAGTATTTGACTTAACCCCCAGATATTAAGGAAGACTCTTTTATGGGACTCAAATTGTGCAGTTCGGAGACAGATGATTCATGTTATCTATACCCTAGACATCCAAAATCCTCCAAAATCCGTAGGTGAGGATCGGTGTTTGGAACCCCTAAAAACATCTCCTCAGGAGATGTTTGGGGGTTCAAACGCCTATACCCAATAGGGAGTTGGATGTATCGGTATGTTTTTGTGGGTCCAGTCCTACCGAATCTTGACTGAAGGTCTAGGGATATAATAGGGATTTGGTCAGTACAAGGTCGCCTACCTGTTATAAATGGGATGAAATACCCCGTATAAATAGGGCGAAGAGACCCGCAGTTATCCATGTATTTACGGCCATTTATAGGGGCCCCATGTCACGACCCACTTATAACTTAAATTTCCACCAGAGTTTTCGAAAACCAGGCTGCGGAGAACAGAATATGATTACATTGGCACCCAACGTCTACGTGGCCAAGTATTTGTTGGCCACCAGCAAGTTGACGCTTGGAGTTACTCTGAGTCAAGGTGGATCTCTCTTGAGCTTTGCCTATAGACATCCGGTACCTCCTGAGGTTTGCTTGGAGGATCATCCCATTTAGTAAGTAGTTAGTAAGCCCTATTTACAAGCCATGAAAAGGCCATTTGGAATGGGAACAACCCCAGTTAGGGGACTTACTAACCATAGTTGCTGACTAGTTCCTAAATGGGATGATCCTCCAAGTGGTGTTTCATCGATTTATTTTGCTGGTCCAGTCATACCAAACCTCAGTTTCGATGGGAGTGGATTTCTAGGCTTAGTGGTATGAAGAGATCACAATGTAAGCAGAAAAAAACGTTCAAATGATTACCCGATGCCCTAGATATCCCGAAAAATCCTCCAGTCATACCTGGTGAGGATCGGTGTTTCAAGGACCCTTAAAAAGCCAAAAGTCTAGGGCCTAGGAGATGTTTGGGGGGACCGCAAACAGCGTTCATCAATGGGTTTCCGACTGGATGTCTAGGGTTATTACCATTCTGGAGTAGATGAAACATATGCCCCATGTGTGTTCCAAAGAAATACCGTACACTTGAAATAGAGGTAAATGTACCTGTGAGCAGTGGAGGAAAGGTGGCCGTGGGGACATGGTGCCAAACTACGGTGTAGGTGGCACCATATCCCCACTTAGGAAATGATCCACATTTTTCTGGGTGGTGGTTTCAAATATTGTTATTTTCATCCCTACTTGGGAAAGATTCCCATTTTGGCTAATATTTTTCAAAGGGGTTGAAACCACCAACTAGTTTTTGTTTACTTTTGATTTTTTGTTTACTTTTCAACCCGAACCTTGGGGAAATGATCCCCATGGGTTGGTTCAACCACCAAATAAGGGTGAGAAAACACCACCAAAACGAAATGTTGAATGAATATGTTTTCTGGTTCTGGTAGGTGGGGTCGCATCACCCTTTGTTGGCAGTATCTACCACTTATATAGCAGGCGCACCTATATCATTAGGCAGATCGCGAGGGCGTCATCAGCCCCTACAACACTGCGATTGGGAACATTGTGGGTGATCTCGACGACGTCAAAGCACGTTTGGGCAACGGAGTCACTATCGATCCTGATAGTGAGCTGCAAGAGGACCTCCTTCTGGGTCAAAAAAAGGTTCGATGCCAGATTGCAGCAAATGACTGCACTTGCTGGATGGCCGTGACACGTGTGCCTGGTGAAGCAGCGACTGTCAACTGCATAGAAGTTTCCTTTTTTGAATTTGCTCATCTCCAAGCTGGGATGACCTAAAGAGTTTCCTAAACTTGACAACGCCATGCAGTCAATCGCGACAGCACCACGTCACCTTACTTGGTGCTGCAGCAACCCGACGTGGCGCTACTGCCGATTTCTTTGCAGGGAGCTTTCAACTACCTATTTTTTGTCTTACCGCAACCGAAAAGAAGCAATGGATATTTCAGAGTTTGTCCAGCTTGGTGAAAAGAACATTTCACCCAGATGGGTGGTCTTGCTGTTTGGGGGGTTGTCAATAGCCTTCCTCAAAAAAAAAGGGTTGCTGGTTGTTGTTGATTGGTTGGTTGCACGGTTGCAGAAATGTTCATTGAAATCAACTTAGACCTCATCTAATTATGTAGTGGTTCATATTTCTAGTTTTGTTCAGGCTTTCAACATAACCTTAAAATGGGCTTGCAATGAAGGTAAATCACCTGTTTTTGTGATGTTTAAGGGGGACATATAGCAAACACTGAAACCTTGGCAAAATTTTGGCGAATCCTCCCTTAGATCCGAAGATAACAGATATATACCCTTTGAGTGGCTTTCATAGGAGTTTACTCAAATGACTCATGAGAAAAAAAACGACACTTTCCGCCAGGGGTACTTTTGCAAGAGTCACTCATGTTTTTCTTTTCAGTTTCAGCAAAAAAAAGGTTTCGGATATTTTTTGCCAAATAACGATTATCTGGGTGGTGGCAACTCAAACATTTGTTTATGTTCATCCCGAACCTTGGGGAAATGATCCAATTTCACGAGCATATTTTTTCAAATGGGTTGAAACATAGCCGCCATACAATAAGGGACAACTTCTTATTCCTACTTTACCCACAAACCCAATGGAAGATATCCCCCCTTCCACCAACTAGACTATAGATGTTCAATTTCCAGGGTGAAAAAATCATCCATATCGTGACGATATTATCCACCTCCAAGGCCCACAAGGCCAGGTTATAAGTGGAGTGGCGAATGGGGCGAATGGGGCCCCCTTTAAGAGTTTATTCCCCTGAAGATTAACGGCTGGAACCTGAGAATAGTACCCTTGGAAAAGGAAAATCATCTTCCCAACCATCATTTTCAGGTTCTATCTTAATCTTCAGGGGTGTATTACTGGTTGGTGGCAATTCAAATATTTTTGATATGTCCATCCCGCAAATTGCGGAAGATGAACCCATTTTGACTCATATTTTTCGAAGGGGTTGAAACCACCAACAAAATTACGACTCCGTGTATAACCCTACTTATCCATTAAAAAAAGGCCATTGATAGGGGTTATAACTCCAGTTAGGGTACCAAGACTTGTCAGGGGTCATTAAATGTCCAACCCAAACACTGCAATATTTAAGAGAAATTTCTCAAACAATCCATACATTTGCATTGTCTGATTCCCCTCAAATGGGTAATTTAATGATCCCCGATATGAAATATCCCTAGGCAGGCAAGCCCATTTATATTCGGCATATTCAGGGGCCCCATAACTCCACTTCTAAGTGGATCCGGGCCCCATCTTCCACAATAGGTTTTTGCTTCCAATATCGAACTTCAAACCTGCTTAGGACCCCTGACTTGCGTGAACGCGTGGTGAACAATATGGTTGTTGGTCTCTTGGTGAAGCAAAAAGTTGTGACCGGAGCAATTGATCGTTTTCTATGTTTGTTGTGGGTATATTTTGGGTGATGTGTTTATACAACACCCTTCAAATCCAACTACCTCCTGAGGCAGTCATACCTTCTCAGTTTCAGGGTTTGGATATCTATGGTAAATGGTATAGTCAGTAGAGAATCCCTATAGATTATTAAACCTATTGCCAACTTTTGAGCTGATAGGGGAACTTGCGCAAGAAGCATTTGAAAGGATATATCCCAACAAGTATCAAAGTATAAATATGATGTTGTTTCAGCCCACCTTTGGAACACACCCCTAAACCTTTACCAACCATAAAAGGGATTCCTTTCATAGTTGGCGAACAGGGGATTGCCGAACGGGTGTGCGTTTTTGGGGGTGTGTTGTATTTGTCTTGGAAGGTACTTCAAACCCTAGAGACATCCAATTACCTATTAAGGATGGATGTTTGGGGAGAAATGAGGCTCAGCTTTTAGGTGTTCCATTCACATCGATCCTCACGACTTGGTATGACAGGAGGATGGCGACTGGATGTCGACAGGGAAATAATTCTCTGATAGTTGATCCCAAGTATAGTAGTTGACTAAGCCCCAGACATCCAGTCCCACCAAAATTGGGAATGTGTGATCAAACACCAAACCTGAAGAGCTGTTTTGATCTCTAGATTGAGGAAAAGGTTGTGTTTTTCAAACCAAATATGTCCCAACCATTGTTTGGGAGTTTTTGATGTTTTGCACACAGAATTCGCTGTTTTTTGTTTGACGACTGGATACCAAAAAGTCCCGCCCTGCTTGTAGGAAATGACCGACGTTTTCCAGCAGACCCCATCGTTTCACAGCAGCTTCTGAAAATCGGCTGGTCCCCAAAAGGAAATTAATCTTCAAACTTCTAACCAATTATTTTTCAGGGGCAAGCTCGCTCTTAGTATCAGGGAGTCTTATTTGTTCAAGATTTGTTCAAGCTACTACACTCCAATATACCAACATAGCAATGAAAAATGGCCCAGATGTATTTCCTATGCAACATGGGGATATTCCCGCCAGCTAAGTTAGTTTATTACCAGAGGGTAAATGTCAAACTGTCTTTTTTCAGGACCAACTAAATTTTTGCCTAGCAATGACTTCCTCCAAGAGGATCATCCCAGTTCGTATACATAAGTGGTTTTAGGATATCACCCCCATTTATAACTAGGTGGTGGTTTCAAATATGTTGTATTTTCACCCCCTTTTGGGGAAGATTCCCATTTTGACTAATATTTTTCAATTGGGTTGAAACCACCACCTAGATAAGCCATGCAGTTCGGGTGCCAATTGATTTCCCTAGGCCAACCAACCAACCGATCCTTAGGGGACAACAAGACGTGCAAGTCATGGGAGCCCATCCTCCAAGTTCGCCCCCCATGTTGAAGCCTTCGGAGCTTCCAAGGCTACGGACGTCAGCTGACCTATCGTCATGAAGACGGTTCCTTCTCGGCTTTTGGGAAGAACCTTGGAATGTTTTGAGAGAGAAATTCCCCCCAAAAAAATCTGAGGGAAACCTATAAGCAATAGAAAAAGAAACCAACCTTGGTTGTTTAGGATATATATATAGGGATTTATACACATCCCACTTCCCAGTTATGTAGGGATTTTGTCATTATAAGGATCCCTATTAAACAACCAGGATTCAATGGAAAATTCGAGGATGTGAGGAAAAACCATTGCATGATATATTAGGGAACTGGAAGATCAGGGTTAGATTTCTTCGTTTTACTTGGATTTGATTCTTTTGTTTGGTGATTTTCGTTAATTTGTACGGTGGGATTCACCACCATCATTCACCACCATTTTGGGAGAATATGCTTTGGAACTTCTTCTAAGCATCGAGGACGCACATCCAAGAAGGTGATTTTTGATCCTTTATGAATTAAATCAATTCAAATCACCATTTGCCAAGAATATGTTTAAATCAGACTCACTCAGCCAAGCGAGCCAACCTTGAAACTTTGGGGTGGAGTAGATATTCAGTAGGAAAAAACACGTTGTAAGTGTGTACTTCATGTTGGCAAATGGCTGAGCTGACCTGTCTTGCTTTTTGAGGAGTCATTAAATGGGACCCATTTTGAGGGGACCAAAGGTGATGCAAATGTTGCTGGTAATTTTGAGGCATTTCTAGGAAATGCTGCGCATTGTCATTGTTTGGGTTGGTAATATATAATGTGTTCTGTTGATTTTCGTTTGGCGGGGAGGGGTTTCTTAAAAAGGGATGGCACAAAACTACACTATAGCCATGTTATACTACATGGTGGTTTCCAGATACTCACCCCCACTACCCGTACAAAAAAGTAAGGCCCTCACCAATTTTTCATACCAATTTCGCCATTGGAATCCTGGGATATCTCTCAGTAATCTCATATAAACAAAGAGTACCATGGGAACCCGCAACCTTCATTTTTAGGGGTTATAACTCTTTAAAACCTTCATGTTTCATGGTTTTGGGGTCCAAGGGTAGTTAGTAATTCCCAATACCCATATGGATTCATGGGCCTGGTCACCATTAATCTAGAATTTGTCCATAAAAAATCAGCCATTTGATGTAGTAAATCCCATGTTTTTTTTCCATCTTCCACCAGCGGAGCCAAGGAGTGACGAATCAGGATCTACCTGGCTTACAGCTTTTGTATTACGTGTTTTTGTGGAAGTCCAGGACTGGTGTTTCCCATGTTGGCTCCATGGGACGAAAGGAATGTTGGCCAACATTTTCCCATAGATTCTAGCCAAGCGTAAACACATCCTAGTTAGTTGTGGGGGTGAGTTTTTGGGTGGTTTTGGATCTTGGTGACTTTGATGTTTTCCATACGTTTACTCGGTGGTTTCAAAGAGTTTTTTTATGTTCAGCCCCAATTTGGGGAAGATTTTCAACTTGACTAACAGTTTCAAATGGGTTGAAACCACCACCATGGATTTTAACATATATACAGATACATTTACCGATGGTTTCTGTATATTGTTTGGAAGGGCAGCGGTGTGAATGTCTTAGCAATAAGGGAGTAGCATGTCTAAACTGCTGGCACATGAAGGGGAGAAATCTTGGAAAAATGCCTCGGGCGCAAGATGCGCGTGTCTGAAAACTGCGTAACTTATCCACCGTGTTTTCCTACAAGTTGGGCCCTTGGTTTCTAACTCCACTTCTGACGGTGAAAAAACTCTGTTACTTATTTATTTTTTGGCCATTTATAGGGGTTTCCTACCCCTGATTGTAGCAGGTACTTGTAGAAAAAGGGACCGTTCTTTCAGCCTGAAGCTTTAGTGGGCTCCTGAAATTTTGAGGTCAAATCATGCATGCGTTTTTGAAAACCGAGTAAAAATGCTAGCTGCTCGTTGAGTTCGGATGACCTCCTTTTTCGGGGACTCTTGCAGGGTGAATGTACAGGGTCTAAGGCCTTAGGACCTTAGGGGTTTGTTTTTTTTAATCCAAGATAGTAAGGAAGCCACCCAAAAGGACGACAGATTTGATACCCCTCCACATGACATGCTAAACTATACATAACCAGAAAATGTCCCCTTTTGTTCTCTGGGGTACCACTATTTCGGAGAATCTCCAATGAACTTGTTGGAGTTTCCTTGGCCTGCAGTTATAAGTGGAGTTATAACCCCTAGAAACGGCCTTACAAATGGGTACTGTAAGTTAGTGGGGCTATAACTCTACTTATAGGGGTTAGAACTCCACTCATAACTGATAGGGGACCACCTTGTGTAGTCACAAAAGAAAAAACAGCAGGTGCCTGAAAGCAGGGTCTACTATATATGTCCCAAACTGGAGGACACCAAAGATGATGGCAATCAACCCTAATTTTTTATGTTTCAGGAGGACCACTACTAGAAACACCTCCAAGGAAGATCTTGTGGAAGATAATGTTGCTTACGTTTGATGGAAGACATCAAGTCAAGTAACATTGAAAGGAAGTCTCATGAAATTTGTCGCAAATAGTTTTGCAGGATTTCTCTCCATGAACAGTTACTCCACCAGTAAATTTTCATGGCAATGGAGCATGCCCATTATTTTCAATAGCACATAGGATCCACATATGGTATATTTACCTACATTTACCATAAAAGTGATCCAATGTGGGTAAAGATTCCCTACATGGATCCTTTGGGATAGGTAATACATCTTCAAAAGCTTCAGGTTTTACTAGTTTTACCACAGGATAGTTGAAGTGTGTCGTTTTTCACTACTGCGGAAACATCTAATCCCAGACACTCACTGTTTGACTGGTCGAGCTGTACCTACAAAACTGGGTAGTCTAGAAGTTTTTCATGTGGGTAAATAGACCATCTAGGTGGTGGTTTCAAAGATCTTTTTATGTTCACCTCTATTTTTGGGGAAGATTGCCGTTTTGATTAGTGATAGAATATTTGTTTCAGATGGGTTGAAACCACCAATTAGGACCATAGATTGAGTGTCTGGGAATGTTGTTTTGGTTTCGCAAACGATGGATGTCTCTTTGTTTCATGTGCTACAGTGTCGTGACACGCCGCCAGGAGACGACGTTGGTCTTCGTTGATTCCAGTAGGGTGGACCCAGTGGGATGCCACCCCGTCCAATACCACCCACACGGGCATAGCAACCAAACCGCCGGTTGGTCAACCCCCAACATGGTGGTGACGTGATTCTAAGGGAATCACCCCCCTTGAAAATCCTTGAATAAGGCGTAATTTGATGGGTGACATTGGGGGGAGGATGGAGCAAAATCCGGTTAAACCTGTTGAGGTTGGTGGATTATCCCTCTATGTACAGGGTTTGTCCTACGTCCCAATCCCAAGTGTGAACAGTGGTATCGGAATTGGTTGTATAATCAACAGAAAAGGAGTAGGTTCTCATTGGAAGTCAGGACATACTTCGCAACCTTTTTTTCGGTTGGTGGTTTTTCAAAGGTTCATGGCGCCCAAGCCGATCAAATACCAAAATTGGAGACTTCTGCATTGGCTTTTTGCGGCATGGCGATTTTGTTGTTGGGTTTGTCAAGTCTGATTGATGACTTGAAACAGTTTGCAGTGTGTAGTTTTTGCTACACTCCGGTAAACTAACATAGCAGGCTGGAAATTCAATCATGTGTAGATGCATTTACGATTGGAATAGGTGGATTCAGATTGCTATGGCTATGTTTACCAGAGGGTATATGTTTTTTGCTGCTGGAGCCGCTAAAATGACTCCCAATCCTAAAGAATGAAGAATCGTCCCATGGCACCTTAATTTATGACTAATCAACCAACCCTTCTGTAACAAACCCTGGAAAATTACTGCAGGCCTTATGATCAGGGCTTACGAAAACCCATTGGTTTTTCCCTGCAGGGTGGCTCCCTAAAGACTTTCTGAAGACTCACCTGCCCACCTGTTGTGAACAAACACAGCAAGGCTAAGGAGCCCCTGAACAAGTGACCGAAATCTTCAAAAGGAAAAGGATAACTAGGTGGTGGTTTCAAGTCTAGGTGGTGGTTTCAAATATTTTTTATTTTCACCCCTACCTGGGGAAGATTCCCATTTTGACTAATATTTTTCAGATGGGTTGAAACCACCAACCAGAAGTATGTTTCAATATTTGAGTGGCACTTTGTAAGTAGATGCTGAAAATATTGATGGGTTCCTTGGAAAATGTATCTCTTAGGCTTCCAAATATGGCTATTTCGGCTACCTACTGGGTGGTGGTTTCAAGTATGGTTTTATTTTCACCCCGAAAATTGGGGGAGATGAACTCATTTTGACGAGCATATTATATTTTTCAAATGGGTTGAAAGCACCAATTAGTAGTAGTCTTCCAACCATCCATTTTCAGGAGCTAACTGTTAAGTTTCAAGGGTGTGTAACCCATTTAATTGGAATTGTAGGGAACTTAAGTACCTATGATCAGCAGCCCCTCCCCCGCATGAATAAAGGGACATGGCTTGGTAAATATACCATCCATGGATCCGTCATGGGTATCTTTTAACCTGGCAATCTGGTTAAGGCATTCTGAAATCTGCGGCGGAGTTCCTCATCGGTACTCAGCACCATGGCAGAGATTGAAACGTTGTGCTATTTCTGTGCTCAGATGTGGTCTATTGACCTACAAGACTTAGATAGTTTAATGGCTAGATGCAGACAAAATTGCATAGATAGTAAGTTGAGTATTTGGGATGTTTTTTTTAATTGTAGTTTCGCGAAAAATTCATGGGGTTGCTGGGTATGGGCAGGGTACGGGACGGAAACTATTGCTTGCACCGTCATTAGTATACCAACGCTATTATACCAGTTGTTAATCAACCAGATCATGTATTCCGCCCAATTCACTGTGTCATTTTTGGATGGTTAAGTTCAGTTTATGGTTAATTGGTGGTTTGGGTTGGGGGTTTGGGATTCTAAGGGTGCTCATCAGTAACAATCCCTTTCATATCTTTCATAAGGGATCCTAGGAATCCAAACCACCAACCCAAACCACCAATTAACCATTAGCTGATAAGTGACAATTTTGGACAAGTTCTTCAATCTGTTGGTGCCCTTCAACCAGGATCGTTCATTGGGTCACGGCTTGAATCACCCGCTTACTGGGTGATATTACAGGGTACCACCATTGAGTCATCGGCTTGCAACCCAAGAAACATCAGGAACTACCACGATCGATTTCCAACCATTTTAGCTTACAGTACCAGTTGGTTTTGTGACTGGAAAAGACTTCCATCAACCTTCTTATTTTTCTGGTTACCCCTATAGTCTTCCAGCCATACCCCATAAGGATCTGTGTCAATGGACCCCCAAACCCACAATTTCGACCCTCCAAGTTGGAATACCCTGTTCGTAGGTTAGGTGGGCCCCAAAAACCCAATGACAAATGGAGTTGTAAGTCATAACCTCTTCAAGTATGTTTGTAACTCCAGGCAAACCCATTTATTTTCGGGCAGTTCTACGGGTCCCATAACTCCACTTATAACTAGTAAGTAGGCGGGCCCACCTTGGAGCTTCTGCTGAACGCACCGATGGCGATTGGTCTCCCTAGGCGCTCGGATGGATCCTTTCAGCGAATTGGTTTGGTGATCCACCAGGACGCACATGTGGTTCCCTACTTGGATGTCCATGGTACTTAGTAGCTGGATTATAACCCCTATATAAATCCTATATAAGTAGGGTGTGAGTCCCCTAAATAGGTTATAAACCAACTTACTAACTAGTTACTAACTTCCATGGACACCCTATAGTACAATTCTGGCAAGATGGGAGTAGGTGTAGCTTACCCCCACCAACAAAAACTCACATGGCAATGGAACACCCACCATTGGAAGATGTATCTCCTATTGTGGGGATTTTTGCAATGTCATGTGTAACTGTGTAACCTAAATTTGAAGGTTGGAAGAACAAACATGACCAAGACTGTGGACATTTGGAATATGTTTTCAGCCTTGGCCTTATAAGACTTATAAGTAGTCTAGACATCCAAAACACCTTTTCAGAAGGCCTTTGATATCTCCAAACCCCAAGGTATTTGGAACGGTTTGGAGGCCTGGGCCTTCATGACGTTTAAAGATCATCATCAGGGGCAACGGCAGGGGCGTTTCGGCCTGGGCTCTTGCCTGAGGCAACAAGGCGGTCGGTCACCTCTTCAAGGTGAAATCTGAATGCGATTCCCTCGCAATCGATACGCCAGGGAGAAAAAGCAGCCCTTTTTTAAAGGGAATACGATCGAAGGCGATTCGATGGTTTGGCAGGTTTGACAGTGCCGGTTAGTAGCCTGTGATCTCTTGGCTTCAGGAGGAGACTCCGTTGCCGGAAAAGGACTTGAAGTGGAGCCGGGTTGAAGTGTCGCAAAAGCCCCTCCATAGTTTGAAATGCCCTGAGATGGGCTGGCATGGTTGGAGGCGACCGTGGCAACCACAGATCGTGCATCTGCAACGAAGCATTGCAATTGGATTGGATAAGATGACTGATGCCAACGAAACAGGAAGAGCAAACTATACACACTGGAGAATTCAAGGCTGGAACCCTGAAAATCACCTGATGGTTGTACATCCAAAGTCCAGGCAAGCCATCCTCTAATCATACCCATTGCGAGTTTGGTTCGATATGAGCCCCAAAGAGTCCAAACGTAGCATTCAGCAAGAAAATTGGTTACCCTCCAGAGAACTAATGCGCACTCTTTTTAAAGGCACTTTTGAAGATGAGTTTCCTTTTTTCGCGCGGCAGGATATGTGATTGTTCCCTGGAGAACAGCTTTGGGAAAGCGCTCTTCTGCTGTACTTGCATGGAGACAACATGGAAACAACACTCCCGAAGGGTAACCCAAGAAGCCGTAGTCTCCCAAACACCATTTTGCAGGGGCTATGTTGTTCGTTTCATGGAGACTAATTCATTATAAGGACTTGAAGGTGGAGTTCCGCGAGAGGGGATTCTTCGCTGAAAGGTTGAAGACCATTCAAACCATGAAAGAAAGAGTCCCACCCTAAAAATCATGGGATCTCCAAACTGGTGGTCTTTGACATCCCATACATCTCCCATACACATCGCCAACACGAGGAGATGTTAGGTGGTGCCAGTGGTTCTGATGTCGCCTTAACGGCCTATGTGACATCGACTTTGGCCAAGGCTACCGGGTCGTCAGGTCGCACCTGCCAGGTTCAGCCGGTGCCCCCCAAAAGGAAAAATATCATCTTCTAACCATCCATTTTCAAATGTTGAAAATGTTAGGTTCAGGGATTGTAAGCTACATTTGTGGTGGGTTTGTGTAACGTGGATTTTTTTCAGTTATATGTTGGTCCCATGGTTGATTGGGTTACGTGGTTGTATGCTATTGATAGCTCGGTGACATGTTGTACTGTGTTACGTATCGCCATGGATCAACATGCATCCCCAGTGTAAATTACCCCACGTTCGGTTGATTCGTGACGCATCACTATGCATCACTATTTTGTGACTGGGTTCTGACCACCTATTTGTATAGTTTCTTGTTTTATGATCGAATATCCTTTATAGGTACCCCTTGGTCTTTATAGTGTCATCAGAGCCAGTTTTGATTTTTCAGAGTGTTGGTCGTTTTCTGATTCCCAAGATCCACTTGAGAATAACCCTTGTCCTCCAATCATACCAAAGGTGAGTATATAGGTGTGAGTGGCAGGATCCCCCAAATTCACACCTGAGACAAAAGACTTTTTAGGGGTTCCAAACGAACATGTTTTTTCATGAATTAAGGTAAGAAGTCACTAAGGGGAAAAATCCCAACATGTTAGTCCCCCACATCATCAGCAGGGTATTGTAGAGTTAGAGGTTTACGGGTTTACCCTACTACATTAACTCGTTATCCAGGTATCCATGTTACAACCCCACGTTATTATTTTGACAACTCAGACCCAAGAGAATTAAGAAACCAAAATATAACAGTTGATGAACAAAAATCCTGCACCCCTATATAACTAGGTTGATTTCGTCCCCTAAATAGGTTTAAAAAAACCGACTTACTAAGGATCGTTACGATCACTTCCAGCCGGACACCCTAGTAGTATTCCAACCATCAATGTTCAGCTATTATGTTGGTTTCAGCGGAGCCGCCAGCAGTTGGAAAAACCATCCACGGGCTCTTAGGTTTGATGGCTCGTCAACCGGGGCCCCTCCTAACATACCTCCCTCAGAAATAAGGGTTTTGATAAGGCCCTGTTTAAGGGAAACCAATGAGTAAAAAGCCCCGATCATCAGGCCTTATTTCTGGGGGGTACCTTGGAGTAAGTGCTTAATAACTGTTGTTAAGAAGTCATCTGAGTAGGGTTGGTCTAGTTACAAATATATCAATTATTAATTTTTACATGGGGGTCACTATATAACTATACTTAGACGTCCTGCTATAAATGGGATATATTAGGGTTATAACCCATTTACATCCATTTACTAACTTCCATTTACTAACCTTTAGCTGCAAAACTAGGTAGTTCGATAAATTGTAAGTAAATTGTAAGTCCCATAAATGTTTTGTTTTTTTTCGAAATCACTTATGATTTGATTAGGATCAGTGGGTTATAACACTGTTATAACCCCAGAAAATCCCATTTAATCCCATTTATAAGTAGGTGAAATAATCGATTGATCCGATCACCTTTGATCCTAACAAACCCGTCCCGGGTGGTTCCAGCCTCGTTTCAGGCACAGACAGTCTTGACCTTGTCGACTCTGCCGCCTGCGCTGGTGAAAGCGCAAACATACCTGGAGTCACAAAGCTCTTCAGATACCTATGCCGTGCCTTGGATTTTGATGGTGGATTTTAAAGGTGGTATCTGAAGAGCTTTGTTTATCTGAAGGTGGTACAGTATCTGAAGGTGGTATATCATTCATATGCGGGATTTGGGCGATTGTCCCTTAAGAAGGCCTTTGTGACTTCTTTAGGGATGATTAAGTAGGGCTTCTTCAGATACCTGGTGGGTTTTATGCGGGTTTTTTGCCATATGAGGTTTTTCGAAGGTGGTGGTTTCAGACATTTCTTATTTTCACTTGGGCGATTATCCCTGAAGAAGGCCTTTGTAACTGTGTCGGGATGATTTAAGTAGGGCTTCTTGAGATACCTGGGCGATGCGGGATTTTTGTTTTCTCGGATGTTTAGTTTTTTGAAGGTGGTGGTTTCAAACATTTTTTTTGTTTCACCTGAAAAAACTTGCCAATTTAAGTTGAGAACATGATCCAATTTAGCTTATGTTCGCATGAGTGGAATCCACCAACTAGCGAAGGGTCAGGATACTTAGAAAGACGGTGGGTTTTGCAACTCCATGTGTATGGGATTTGGAAAAACGACTCTTGGGATATAGCACCATTTTTTAAAAAAACATCCTACACTCCGGTAAACTAACATAGCAATGGAAAATCCACCATTTGAAGATGTATCCTATTAAAAAGGGTTGTTTTCCATTGCTATGTTAGTTTACCACAGGGTACACTGAACTTCGAAGCAGTTGGTTTGGAAATGCTGTTGCCTTAGGTCCTTTGTTGGGTCTTAAGGTTTCAAGGTAACAAGCAATTGTGTCTTGTCATTTCGGGGAGCTGAGTCAGAATTCGCAAGGTATATTTGCCCAAGTTTTAAACCCAGGCGCGGTGACCCACAAAAACTAACATGATCAATGTGAAAGGAACCATTTGAAGATGTATCCTCCTCTTAAAAAAATTGTGACTTTCCCATGGCCATGTTAGTTTTCGGATATATATCACCATTTTTCACCACCATTTTTGGTGAAATATATATGTATTATGTATTGTTACTTTTTTTCCAAGCATCGTAGTAGATGCAAATCCTCCAAGTGTGTGGGGCTTCGACACAAAGAGCTGGTCGCTTCTTTGGAGGCACTCTTACGGTCTCATGCTCTACTGCTTGCAGGACGACTGGCAAAGTGCTGCACAAGCTGGACAAAAAACCACTTTGAAACCCCAAGCAGTGCATGAAAAAGGGAGGGTTACACTCCGGTGAACTAACATAGCAATGGAAAATGGACCTTTTGAAGATGTATCTCCTAATAAGAATGGTGATTTTCCATTGCCATGCTAGTTTACTGGAGGGTAATTGAATTAGATACCCACGGGATAGAAATGTAATTTTTGTAGCTTTACTTGTTTTTTACCAGGCAGATCAACGAAATCAAGGCAAAGATACCATACATGGATGGTATGGGTAGTAGATGTTTGTCAATATTCAGGTCCCTTCTCAAACTTCCAGTGCAAACAACAGGAGGACTTTATCAGGAATGATTTTATCAAAAAATCCAACAGCAACTACTGCCACTCCCCGCATGAAATGGCTGGCCTTTGTTTTTGAGAAGATTACCCCCGCCAAAAGTTTAGCAGCTCGTCCCTGAAAATTTACCGAAACTCAAAAGGAAAGGATCGGAAATTCCAACCATCATTTTTCAGGCTTTATCTTAAACTTCAGGGTAGTGTACCTACTATTATCCCTTAAGAAGGCCTTATTTCCATTACACTTCGCGGCATCCGTGGTAGGATGAAAAAAACGAAAAAAAAATCTCCGCTGCCAAGAGGACTCTGGAGCCAGGACCAGGCGGCTACGGAGGTGCATTTTTGATAATTTGTTTGTTCTCCGGTGCATGGATGTGCCGGGGACGGGTTTGTTAGGATCGATGAATCCTTAGGATCAATGGGGTAAGTTATAACCTACACTCTCTGAAATTTTTAACATGAAACCTGAAAAGAAGTCCCTCAAAAAGGAGATTCCTTTAAAGGAAACGCATCCATTTTCAGGTTCCATGGTAAATTTTCGGGGGAGTACTTGTAAGGCCGGGTATATTGGGGTTATAATTCACTGGAATCCTATCACCTTCAATCCGGCAACTTCCAACGAATGGGATCCAAAAAGTGTTGTTTTCGTTCAAGGTGGGCCTCGGATTCCACTTACAATTAATGGAGTGTTTTAGCCCACCCCCTTGAAGTATGTTCAGAAAACCACCAGTCAAGCCCATATATTTATAAAAGGCCATTTATAGGGGTTATAATATAACTCCACTTATAACTGGATCCGAAACGTCCACCTTGTTTGGTCGGTGCGGTGTTTGTGGGTTTTTTCTTGGAACCCTCCCAGCGGGTAAAGAGTTGAGGCCCCAACCTGTCCTGTTGTTTTTACACAGAAAACAGACCTGGGGGGTGCTGAAATTGACAGAATGCTTCCCGGTGAGCAATGAAAAAAAGCTGGTTGTTTAGGGTATGTAGGGGACCACACTACCCAGTTATATAGGGATTTTCATAAACCAATATAAGGATCCCTTTTAACTAACCAGTATACTGGAAAGTAGAAGGGTTTTTTGTCGTGGCTCTTGTGTTGTTGCAGGTTGTTAATTCATGTGTTTATCCATTTTGGATCCAAAGAATGCAAAGGTTGTTGTAATTTTCAGATATGTTGCTTCAAAGATAGGTGCATCTAGGTGGTGGTCTCAAATATGTGTTTATGTTCACCCTTATTTGCGAAAATGATCCATAGGGACACAACCAGCTACTACCCGAGCCTTGCCTGTCCCACAAATTGAGACCTGGATTTACTTATTAAAAAAACAGCGATGAATATCATGAATCATGAACATCCTTGTGATAGTGGAAAAATAATAAGGATATAAGGGGACCTTGACTTGGTAAATCTTTAAGTAGTCCCTTTAATGTCCCTTATACTCTTAGCCCCTTTAAATTTGGTGGGTGTTTTTTTGTTAATGTAACTCACTAAAAGTTAAACCTCTAGTCCCAGGGACCTAAGTTTTGCCTAGTATAACCTAAAGGTACATGGTTTCAACGTTCCGTTTTGGGGGAAGATGGAGCCAACACATCTTGCGCATGGTTTATACATTGCAACTCGGTGGCTGCTGCTTGATTCACCATCAAGTTACTGGAAAAACAGTACAAGGTGGGCCCAAAAACCAACTATTACAAGTAGTGACATGGGGCCCTTATGAATGGCCGAAAATACATGGGTTTGCCTGGGGTTATAAAACATACTTAAAGGGGTTACATAACTCCATTTATAATTGGATCCGGGCCCAGCTTGTAACAATGACCGAGATTGCAATCCATGTGGTCAATGAAAAAAGGGCCCCCGGTTGTTAAGGGTATATAGGGGATGAAATCCTACCCCTGTTATGTTGGGAATAATCTTAAGAAACCATTCTAAGGATCCCTTCCAAACAACCAGTATAACGGAAAGTAAGAGGTTTCTTTTTCGTGGCTCATTTTAGTCAAAATTTGATCCTTCCATGGACTCTATCCGCCAAATAGGAAAAAATCAACCAAATCGTTTGTAGGCCGCGGACATGGATCCTCTGGGTCAAAAAAAGATTTGTATATTGTTGAGAAAACATGAGAAATGTTCATCCTTTCACAGGTCTTGGGTTCTTCGACACTCAGTGGCTCCTATCGTTTTTGGACGCAGCCAACAGAAACATCTTCCGATCGGATGGGAGGTGGCTTTGATGAATTGGGTGGTAGGAAGCAGGAAATAGGATGACGGATGACCTTGAAATAATTTTGTAATATATATGGTCAAATTATAGCGACCTCACACGACCTCACCCCAAAAGGTAGCTAAGGAAGGGACATGGGACCCCTTAATTCAGGAAAGTCCAGGTTGGTGCAATATTATAGTTTGGCCTTGAAATAATTTTGTTCTTCTCTACCCTCCAATAGCTGGCTGGAAAATTGCTACATAAGGTATAATAGGAGATACACAGTATATATCTTCATTTCCATCCTCATGTTAATTTTGGGGGGGTGTATACCTCGTTTGTTCAATGGTTTTTTGAAATGATACCGGAAATCCCGTTCTTAACCAACCAATATACATCTTGAGTTTGTTTAAGTCGATTCTTTTTTGTAACTTTCTAATACCCTAGGATATCTAGGATGAAAGTCACCAGGAAACATTGAACATATTGCTGTCCCATATCCAAAATCCTCCAGTCATACCTGGTGAGGAATGGTGTAAAAGGAACCCCCTAAAAGCCGGATTTCAGGAGATGCTTTGCGGCTCAAACTCGAAATACTCAATAGGTATGACTGGATGTCTACAAGGTGGGTCACGACTTACGACTTCTAGGAGTTATAACCCCATTTATAAGAGGTAGGGCCCCACCTTGTAGGGTATGTTTGCTTCCCTTTTTGACCAACCCTCATGGTCACAAATTCACAAACCATTTTCAAAGAAATTCAGCAAAATCTGTTTGCTTCCCATTCCTGCTGGCTGAGATTGTATCTTTCTAGGCCTCAGAAGTATTATTCCAACTTGATTTCACAGAACATCCGCAAGGTGGGGCCCCTACTACGTATACTTATAAATGGTCTTATGGGGCCCCTGTAAGTGATAAGTAGGGTTATACAGTTATAATCAGTTATACTCCCACAAATACATAAATCCATTTATTTATAGGGGCCCGTATCACTCCACTTAAGACTCATTTTGCATGGCTCACTTTGTAATCGGTAGATATTCCAAATTGAAGTCACAGAATTTATAGTGAAATCAGTTGGATCTAATTCCCCCCCAACCAGGATGCCAGTCACCACCAGGATTATTTTGTTTTTTTTTAAATGGGGATCCCTATAAACCTTTATTTGCGGCTGGAGGATGGAAGATAAAGTCGTGAAGATTGTGGAGATGTTTCTTTTTGAATAAGAAGTTTCTCATTTTCGCCGCATCCAAATGCTTTGTGAGTAGCTAGGTGTGAAAGGACTGTAATTCACACATTTGTTTTGTGCATCATCATGGATATGATTGATTGATACGTAACAAGAGCAGAGAACAAACAAATTCCACCACCGGGCAAGTGATGAGAGATGAGCAAATGAGCAGTCTGCACAACCATTTTCTGTACTAAATGACAAGCCAAAGATCGCAACAAGGTGTTCACTCCAACCAAACCACGGCTTTAGGTCGTGAAAGGACTTTGGATATCGAGTGACTTGGTCAATTGAGACCGTTAGTGTTTGGGTGTTTTTTCTTTGTGTTTAAAGCTATGGTCAAAACAGAGGTTAAAGAGCCACTTGTAACAACAGGTCAATAATCAATACAACAAGCAGGTCAATTGTCAATACAATATAATTTACCCAGATACTCAATGAAGGCGGTTGGTGGTGTATTTAGTACTTGACGGAAAATCGTCTATAGATTACACAAGCTGTTTTAGATACACCAGCCTTGAGTCTTTGGCACAGTTCACACCTAGGTGGTGGTTACACATATTTTTTATTTTCACCCCAAACCCTGGGGAAATGATCCAATTTGGCTAATATTTTGTTTAATTAGTTGATTCTACCAACTAGAGAATAAGCTTCCAGTGTTTGGAATAGTTACATGCTGTTTGTGCCTGCATGTTTGGTGCCTCGCATCCTGATGTTTGGGCTTTAGGTTGATCGGGTGACCAAAAACAAAAACTGCTTTTGCTCCCCTGTTGATGAAAAAACCCTTTTGTTCCTAGTATAATGGGGTTATGACACAACAATCATTCAATACCAGGTTTTTGTGATGTTGCCAAAACATGTGTCAAATGGATGATTTTTTCATCCATTCCAATTCTGTTCCGGATGGTTACATGCTCCGGGGGATGGTTTTTCCCATGTACCCTCCGTGAAATTCCGAACCAAGGAATTCGAAATGATGCAAAAAACCGCCTGAAACAAATTCCAGTTTAGAATAAAACAACGGAAACCTAAAAGCCGGCACAAGGTGGGCCCCTACGATCGTTATAAGTGGAGTGACATGGGGCCCCTATAAATGCCTGAATATAATGGGTAACTGGGGTTATGCAAATACCTAAAGGGATTAAAACTCAATTTTTAATTGGATAGGGCCCACCTTGTAGGTAAAGCATATCACGACTAGCCATGTTGATTTGGTAAATATTCAGACTTGGACCAGTATATCTTGCCAGAAACCCTTACCAATTGGTAGGGACTCCCTTGAAAGCCAACCAACCGCTATTAAAAGAAAGCCTTAGTGAGAAGAGTGTGAGACCAGCTCAATAAGCACTCCCAGATACTCAGCCACTGGTTCGCTTAACCTGCAATTCTTTTTGGGGGGGATTACATATTTGATTTGGTCAAATTATAGCGACCTCATCAGAGGTCACCCCAAATGGTGGTTTAATAAGAAAATGCGGCTCATTTCAAGTTTATGAATCGTAGTACTTTACGCAGTTTAGTGGGAAATAGAAAGGTTAAATGTTCATTTCATGGTCCTTTTGGCTGAGTAGAAGAAGATGCTTCCAACTCGTCATTTCTGTGGTGTTTTCTTCTGTGCCACCCAAGGATGACAGGCTACGGTTTGTTGGCCTTGACGTCTGCTTCACGTTTGGGTGAAGCATTTCGGGCTGTTCGATGGTTGCTGGAAAGGCCCATGGGTAGTTGTGGTGGTCATGATGGTGATGACGTTGTTTAGGTGGTGGTTTCAATGACTTTTCGATTTTTACTCTACTTGGGGAGATGATCTGTTTGACGAACATATTTCTCAAACGGGTTGAAACCAACGTCCAATAGATCAGAAAGATGTTGAAGAAAGAATGATTGTGTTTTGAGGTACTTTCTACAACGCTGAGCATTTCGATTTCATTAAAAAAAACGAAGATCCTTCAAGCAGAAAGTGGCAAGATGGCAAGGCAAGGGGTCCACGCTCCTGCATTTTCCAAACAGATCCATCGAGGCAGTGGTCAACCACATGTATCTACCATCGCCTCCACCTTCTGAGGGGATGTTTCATTCCTTCTGGCCGGTCCTTCAAGGACAGGATCCTCCAGATCTGTTGACGAACCGGAGATGGTGGGAATACTTCGAGAAGAAGTACATGCCTACATGCAACGGAATCCATTCCAGCCTGGTGGTATGGAATGAGCTGAGGTAGCTCCTCAAAACTCAAGTGACTCAAGGGCTTTACAACAGCCTGGATGTTTGATTTGGATACTGATGATGGCACTTGCCACGGGGTGTTTCAAAAGGCTACAAGGTGCGCCCCGGGATCCAGTTGTAAGTGAAGTTCTAACCTCTTTGAATGGCCTTATAAATGGGGAACTGGGGTTATAACCTTATTTAGGGGGGTTATAACTTATAATTCCATTTACAACTGGATCTGGGGCCCAAAATTGTATTCTGGGGATCTGAGACCCGGGAATTCCTCCTGTAAAACCTGTATTTTTGCCACGGTTTGGCATGCATGACCTGGGTGGGGGGAGTAGATTCAAGCCATTCTGGATATTGACTTGTAATATGTTTCCGTAGTGCCCTTAACAACCATTCTCAGAAGGTGATTATGGATGAAGATCCCTAACTATAACTACTGCTGATGGCTTCAAATCCTACACCAGGTGACAGGTAGCATATCCCATTATTTACAGGTTTTTTACATCTCAGGTGGTTGTTTGAGATTTCTTCCATCAACAGTATGACTAATCCCATGCAGAAAAAACATATCCCGCAGAATCCCATCGTTTGATTTCCATCGTTTGCTATGTGTCCCTTTTCGCTACCTGTTGTTTTTGTCATGTTTACCAGGCACATTCATCTCAATCCCTGTTTTCTTTCAACAAGATGGGGGTCCCTGCCAGTTATCAATGGGGTCATAACTTATAAATGCCTATAAGTAGGGTTCTCTTGACCCCCAGTTATGAATTTTGTAGGGTTACAACTTATAAACCCCTAGAAGTAGGGTTCCAACCCCAGTGAATCCCAATAAATAAGGCCATAGATATAGGTGTCCCATAACTCCATGTCCTTCTTGTCCTCGCTAGGCGTAGCGCTTCGGGAGGGTTCAGCTCTACACAGGATCGATGCTGGATCGATGCGCGTTTGCAGGTTTCAGCAAAGACACCCAACGTAAAGTTGAAGCTATCTCTAAGGATCCGTTTGTATGTCCTAAGATTTCGGGATTTCCCCTATAATCCATCCTTCTAAGGATGGGATGTTGAGACCATCAATCCTATTCGATCGGGAGGTCTTTGGATCCTTAGGGTATGTTTGTTGTTTTGAACTGGTTAGTCAGTTTCTCTTTTTCCATCAGCAGTAATCATCATTGTTTGCTAGATTTGCTGCACTATCAATTAAATGAGTATGGCCACCTTTTGCACTGCCACGACCAAGACATGAAGCGCAGGACACAGTGGTTGCCTTGAATGCACTGGCCACCTATGCCATTGCAGCCGGGCAGAGCGTGGACGTCGCACTGCAGGCAATCGTGAGTTTGCGATCGGTGATGGGATCGGAATTGTGACAGTATGGAGTTCCCTCAGGTTAAAAGATTGTTTTTTTTGGTAAGTCTCTCAAAAGAACCAACAAAAACCTTGAGATTGTAGTAAGAGTTTACCTACCTGGTGGTTTCAAATATTTTTTATTTTTATCCCTAATTACTTGGGGAAGATTTCCAATTTGACTAGTACTTTTCAGATGGGTTGAAACCACCAACTAGTTACAGGTTTACATATTTGACTCACCAAAAGTGTTCAACATCCTTTTATTCCCCCGTGCACCGGATAGTTTTGGTAAGTTATAAGATGATATAAGATGGGTATTGGAGGGCCAGCCCCCCGCACCCAGGATGCCAGTCATTGGTTACGAGGATTATTACTTTATTTTTAGCAGGGGGATGCCTCTAAATTTCATTTGCCTGTCGGGTTATTTCACCTATTTTACGGGACGTAAACAACCCACTTATAAAGGAGTCATAATGGTCCATTTGCCAAGTACCGTGCCCAAACACTCAATGTTTGGTATGTGTACCTAGCAGGTGGTGGTTTCAAAGATGTTTTTATGTTCACCTTGGGGAAATCATACAATTTGACGAATATTTTTCAACTGGGTTGGTTCAACCACCAACTAGAAATTTTGACTCTACCAACTAGAAATATGTTCAACTGGCCTGAAAATTGGCCATCCCATCAAAAAAGAAATGAATCTTCCAACCCCAGTGTTTGTTTGGTGCGAACTGTTAGTTTCAGGGAGGGTACCTACATTTGGTGAACCTTTTATATAGTAAATGTACGTAAATTCACCATCGCCATTGAGTATTTGGAAGTTTCATCCTGGGGATCCAAGATGGAGTATATTCCCAGCCTATACAAATCATCCCAGTTCTGGGATGAAATTCCTCCACTTGCCCTATACCAGGTGGGCGTTATGGTTCCAGTTATAGGTGGACCTAAGTTACAGGTGAACCTCCATTTGGATGAAAAAGTCACTTGGAAAAAGCTGGAAACTATGCATATATTGTATAGTCTAATCCAATCTAGACATCAAATTAAAGGACTGTCACTGTTGATGGAAGAAATCATAAACAACCACTTGGGATATTATTTGAAAACCCTCTAACTCATGGGATATTTACCATATCAACTGGTGCAGGATTTCTTCAATCAACGATAGTATAACTATAGGTACTTGGTATCCACATGTTTTTGTTTCTTTATTTTTCACCCATTCCTTTTGGGGGGAGATGGGCCCGACGTGGCTTGCGCATGGTTTTTGTTGCAACTCGGTGGCTGCTCGCTTTGATTCACCATCGGCTGCTGTATACAGTACGAGGTGGTCCCAAGAACCAGTTATAAGTGGAGTTATGGGGCCCCTATAAATGGCCTTATCAATGGGTAACTGGGGTTATAAACATATACTTAAAGGGGGTATAACTCCATTTATAATTGGTAGGGGCCCACCTTGTATGTTGCACCCTAAGGTAAACGACAAGCAAATCTCCATTCAAAATCTGCCATTGTGGATGGTATTTACGAAGGAAAGAAGGATTGTTGTTCCATGGCGATTTGTTAGAGGGGCGTGACATATATTCCGTTGCTATGTTAGTTTTCCAGAGGGTAACCCATATAACTCCACCGCAACCTACCAATTACACATAGAGTTTTTAACCCCTTTAAGAATGTCTTTAAGTGGGGGGCCAACCCATGTATACAGCCTCGGAAAATAGGCCTGCCTACAGGGAACTAGTCTTCCAACCATCATTTTTAAAGGGCTACACCCCGGAAAACTAACATGGAACCTGAAAATGAACCCCTGGAAGAGGAGATTCCTATTAGAAACCATCATTTTCAGGTTCCATGTTAGTTTTCGGGGGGGTATGTTAAATTTCGGGGGTGTGGGTCCATTTGTGGGGGGCCCGCCGCGACACAGCCAGGTGAAGGACGGCATGGACTTTTCGGAAGCCTTGAGCATCACCTCGGAGTACCTTGGATTATGAGAACTCTAGGGGGGTCCAACCAATGCCACCGGGGCACCACTTGGATGTCCCGGGAAGGAAGTTGGGATCAAACGTTGGGATCAGCGGGCTGCAACCCTAATGTATCCCGTTTATGAGATTCACAAGTAGGTGAAATAACCCATTTATTATCCATTGATCTTAAATTCCAACGGGACACCCAAACGCAGGAAAATGTTCCCTTTTTAAGGCAGAACGCCTCTAATTACTTGATGTGTTGAAAAATGTTTACCCTTCTCTCGTGTGAAATGGAACCCCCCAATTTTTGTTGAAAAAATGACCAGGAGATGGTGCTCTTGTTGGCCTTTCGCTCAGACGGGGCTTCTTATCATCTGAATGCATGAATGAAAACACAAGGTGAGAGTGCTCCAGCCGCGGCCGCGCCCGTGAACCCTGTGGAGGAGGAAGAAGGACGGACAATATTAAAAAGTTGAAGACAGATTTAAATGCAATCACGGTTTGAAGATGCGCCAGGTAACCTGCCTGGTGCCATGGAGGAGAGGATGGCCGAGGCGCACTTCGCATAAAAAGGTAATGCCTATCTTGTTCGGTGAACGGAATTGTCGACAGGAAGCGGCGGAGCGTGACAACAAGGCAAGTTTGGGCACCCCGTTCAAATTGACGTGAAGACTTTTTTATTTTATGTCATCAACTTTCAGCATCGGAGTGAAGCCTATGATGTTTCAAATATACGTATCCTCCTATGAGCAGATGATGCACCGACAGGGCAGCTCTTCCGACGAGGACTCATCCAACGCCACCGCGAACAGCAGCAGAAGGCCGTTGCCAGGCGTCAAGCGGCGAGAGCCGCCTGGGCAGCCCAAGCCCGCAGGCCCATGGATTTTCCCTCAAATTGAAAGGTTACAATTGTTGAGCCAGAGTTTTTCCCAAAAGGCCTAAACGAAATTTGCTTGAAATCCTATTGAGTGCACGTACAATGGAACCATGCCAAATTAAAAACATCCTTATGCACGAGAATCACTTTGCTTCGTCCCACAACTTTTACAAGCAACACCTCCATTGACAGGTGCTCGCAGACACCCTTAAGACGTCCTGGTCTGCAGTGCACTCCACTTTGGACAGTTTGTTACTCAGATCTACTCATTTTGCCAACAAAACATTGGCATAGAGAAGAGGTTTAGAAGACGAAGTAAGTTTTCTGCTTGATACCTTCAGGCAATCATGGTGATTGAGTTCTTCACACTCTGAGTGCAGCAACCAATCAGGTTACTTCAGCTGGAAGCTCCTCGACACGGACTTACCGGCGGAGGAAATTCTTTTTTCTCCGGAGGATGCTGTCCAGTGGATTGCAGGGGCTTCGAATTTTTCAACAGATGGAAAAAAACGTTTATGGATTGACGAATTCAAGAGCCTTAATCAAAAAATGGATCGTCCACATGCAGGTTAAGACCATTCTGATTGTGCGAAAGGTAGCTGAGGATTTTTTGCACGGGAAAACAAACGCCACCATTTCACGTCCATGAAAATTTGCCAGGCAAATAGGCAGTGCAAGCGTGGGCAGAAAGTTTGACCTATGCCTGGCACATGNAATCAATTAGTCAGTCAGTCAGTCAGTCAGTCAATAGGTCAGTTGATCACTTAGGCAATTATTCAGTTAATCGGGCAGTCAATCAGTCAATTAGTCAGCTAGCTACTTAGTCAGTTGGTCAATGTTTTCGCTTTGACATCCGTCACTCACAGCAATCAATCTCTCCTATACGTTTCCTATTCTTGAAACTTCCGCCACCGCCTTGTGCGGTACTACTGGTATAACTATTGGCCAAACAAATGGACCATGACATACATTGGGTCATTGAGGTGCAGGCCCAGGTGGAGGACTCCATTCGGGCCTCTGGCAACCAGCCCGATCCGACCGAAGTGTGGGAAGCTGTCAAGCGGGGGACGAAGGTGGGGCAGCGCAGACAAGATTCCAGACACACAAATATCCAGAAACTAACCCTATGCTTTCGCAGGGCCTAAAGTTGGCCCTTCCTGGCACCAGCTCTGCTCGTAAGAAGCCGGCGCCTGGAGAGGCAAGGAAAAACCTAGAACATAGAACTTTTCATGAACTCACATGCGTCATTGATCATCCAGAAAGCTGAGAGGAGGACGAGGAGGACCAGGAGTTCGCAAAAGCATTGCAGGCCTTGAGAGAACAACAAAGAAAAGATGAAGATGAAAGAAACAGGCAGGAAATGGGGTCGACGACTGCAATCAGGATTATGAAAATGGTGAATTTGCCGTCGCCGGCCGGGAACCCTGACGCCCGCCGTCCGTATTATTATTAAATATTATTAAGTCATAGGTGGTGAATGATCCCTTAGGTTTTCAAGACCTTACCTACGATCCGTCCATCTTTCGGCGAGGTTTTCTCCCTGAGGTGAAGGAGGTTTTTTGGGATGTCTAGGGTTATTACTTTGTGGGTGGTTGGCTGGCATTGGGTCCGGGTGGGCCCTTCAGTTTCCGATGAGCGGATTGCAACCATTCTTTGAAGCTGAAACAAATCCTGCAAATGTTTTTACCATTGTAAATCACCACAATCACCAACGTTTGGGGGAATGTTTGTTTAGAATTTGTTTCCAACCCTCAAGCAGCCCTAAATGATCAAGCACTTAACGGCTGGAGCCCTATGCGATGAAGAGCATTACCGCCGGAGTTCTGATTTAGTTTTTTCCAGAGGAAGGTGACAAGTTGTCAATGTGTTCTGGTCATTCCCTTTGTAAAACACCTTAGTCCGATGTGAAGTGTTGGTGTGTTTTTGTTCTTGAAAAAGTGTATTTGATAGATGTTTAATCTAGTGATCACAACCGTTTAATCTTTTGTGGACTTCAATGCTATGTGCACATGTTTTTTCTTTTTCGGCATTGCGCAATCTGGTAGGTTGTTTTTCATTTACACGCCGGTAAACTAACATAGCAATGGAAAATGGACCCTTTGAAGATGTATGTCCTATTGAACATGGTGATGTTCCATTGCTATGTTAGTTTACCAGAGGGTAAAACTGAAGTCTATAGTTTCCTATTTTGTTGTTGCCGAACTGAACCTGTGAGCGTTTCGATTTTGGCAAGCCTGAAAGAGTCCCTGATGCTAGTTGAAGTCCCTTGGACTTGAGTTGTTTTTTGTTCAAAGTGACCCATCAAAAGTTACCCTCCCTGAAACTAACATAGCACCTGAAAATAGACCCCTGGAAAAGGAGATTCCTATTGGAAACCACCATTTTTGGGGCTATGTTAGTTTTCAGGAGGGTATCAATTTTAAGTGAGGGACGTATGCTCCATGTGTTCCCTTTTTTCAGGTGCACCAGCCATTAGTTTTCGCGGGTGTAAGTTTTGCTTAGGTTCATCCGTGCCACTTCTTGTGTGTGTGTGTGTATCCAAGGTAGCAGCAGATTAAATGTAGGAAGACCTGACATGATATTGGGCAGGAATTGCGACACTATAAAGTGTCAAAAAACAATATCTTTTGTTGAAAATAATGTGGCTTCAAGCCAAAATGTTTTTTGAATAGCGTCATGAAACGACATGTGTGTGTGTGATTTTTAGAAACATGGAGTCACCAAAGATTTTGTTTCTGAAAAACAAGTATATGAAACCAACATGAAACAACATCCTCCAGTTTCTTCCAGGTGCCCCTTTTGATGACCCAAAAAGGAGGTCACCAACAGCCCCTGAAAAGGGTCACGAAAAACAAAAAGGATCACTTTGAATCACCTGGCCCACACAATGCTTTGCAATGGTCTCTTCAACAAGGTGGGCCCCTGATCCAGTTATAAGTGGAGTTATGGGGTCCCTATAAATGGCTTTCTAAATTGATAGCTGAGGTTATTTCACGCTACTTATAAGGGCTATTTCACCTCCTTTATAACTGGATCCGGGACCCATCTTGTATAAAACTTGGCTAAAAAAGTCCGAGGAACATGGATATCTTACAAAGCCTGGCCCCACCAGTGAGCACTGGAGAGTTACCCTTGACTGTTTCGGGTACTGGTAGTGGAATGGCCTTAGTCATGGCCAACTTACAGTGACATGGTGGCATCGTGGGATTAGTCCGTTGATGACTGAAGTGCCAGACACTTAATGAACGAAGGCGGTTGGTTCAGTGCAATTGAAAGTAATTGATGGAACATTTTCTCCAAATGGGGGTTTCCGAAAATAGTGGTACCCCCCAAATCATCCATTTTAATAGGGTTTTCCATTATAAACCATCCATTTTGGGGTACCCCCTATTTTTGGAAACACCCAAATTACCTCAATTGTGTAGGTAAACTAGAACAGTCGGTCGTTGAGTGTCTTAGTTTCTACCATGGTAAATCACCATTAAACCACCATTTGGGATGATATTTTTCTATATGTTTCTTTTAGTTGTTCCAAGCAGCTTCTGCAAATCCAAGTTGATGACTCACGTTTGATTACCCCCTGTTATTTTTCTTTAAGGAACCTAAATAAAGACATGGAAGTGTTTCAACAAAGCATCATTCCGGGAAGATGTGTAGAATCATTTAGGGATCATGTTGTCAGAGAGTGATGGTATGGAGTTTGTATTCATGGTTGACATCTTTGGGTATGAAGGATTTTGGTCATCAATAATTGAGTGGCCCATCAATAGCAACATACCTCTCACTAAGTCCATGGTTAACCTTTGAACTCTTGGGGATTACTAGTGTTTTCGACTCAATTGGATAGACTATACAAATTTCCTCGTGGGGCGCGGTGAACAGCCACGCACCTAATAGTCCAATTTTTTGACTTTCATGAGGAGATGTAACAAAAAATGCAAGCCAAAATTGAAACGTTACTTGGATACTCCCTGAAGTGCGTTGAAATGGTGAATTGTGCACAGGTAACTGGGGCATGAATCACCCTAAGTTTTTTGCCCAGTGCACAAGTGGGTGAAATGATACCGTTCCATATACTAACTTCGGTCCCAGTACATCAGTGGAGGAACTTCGGTAGATTGTGGCATGTTTAGTTTTGGGGAGGAATCTAATGAAGAAACCAGCGGGGAAATACCCTCCCAAAGTTTAACATGGTTCACCTGAAAATCGCACCCTGGAATAGGAGATTCCTCTTGGAAACTAGCACTTTTTAGGTTCCATGTTCAACTTGGGGAGTGTACATCCAACACATTTGTTTAAGGAATCCAATCCTTTCCCGCGGTTTGAGGCACTGATTGAGGGTTCCAATCCCATCCTTAGAATAGGATATGATTAAATCGGTGTTTCCATCCGTTTCCTACAAGGTGGGCCCAAAAAACAAGTTATTAAACAATGGGGTGAAATAACCCTTGTAAGTAGCGTGAGATAACCCCATGTGAAACCCATTTATAGGATTTCAAACTCCACTTATGACTGGTTTTTTGAGGCCCGTCTTGTAGGAGGTTAGACGCTGGCATCATTAAGCATTCATTCTTTAGAGGCTGCCACCTGAGACCCTTGAGACTCCTTCCCGCATCATTGATTCACAACGTAGGGTGACGTTGAGCAAATCAAAAAAACAACGGTGCTCAGAGCATCACCAATCATATCCCATAGGATCCATGTATGGCATGTATTTACCTACATTTTGTTTGATTCTTCTTTGGTAAATGTAGGTAAATAGTCCATACATGGAGCATGTGGGTATGGATATTGATGGCTATGGGTCAAGAAAATGATGGTACCAAAGAAAACCGACAATTTTTGTTCATCATGTTCAAGGCCGGGCCCTTTGCATCGTGATGAGCATAATTGGAACGGATGAGCATGTTTGTTACTAAATGACGAGCAAAGGGTCGCAACAAAGTGAGGGGTGGTTCGCACCAAACAGTTGAGTGTTGGCAGGTCCGTTTTTTGGGGTCCAAGTAGTTTTGAAACATAGCCATACAATAAGGGAACCAAACGTTGGAATTAGAACTTTGTATTCCTACTCTTTTACTCACAAAACCAATGGAAGATATCCCCCCCTTCACCAAGGGTTGAAGGAATTTCTATCTTACAGCTGTTATTTGTTGGCTAAATCCAGATTTGGAACTGATTTTCTTGAGGTCTTCCTCAAATTCGGCACATTAGTTGTTTTTTCCATGATGTTCTGTCAAGCCTGTGAATCCATTGTGATATCTTACCCATACCAGCCATGTATGGTATATTTACCTACATTTGGTTGATGTTTATGGTAAAATAGTAGCCTGGCTGTTCCATCGGAACGTTGAGGTATAATGTGCCAGAATCTGCTGGGACACCGAAGGGAAACTTGCGGGGTGGGTGGGTACAAAGAAAGGGTAACCTCAGGATAACACCTCTTGATCTAGTTGGTGTCAACTCAAATGTGTTTTATTTTCACCATATTTTCACCCCTATTTGGGGAAATGACCCAATTTGACTCTTATTTTTCAAATGGGTTGAAAACCACCAACTAGTTGATGGTTGAGAAGTCCAGCTAAACACTGATTGCTGTTTTCCGGCTGTTTTTTTTGTTGTGATGTTTATCGGGGGACACTGTACCAATAGCAAAACCCTCGAAGGGTCATAGGATTGGTTTAAAAAAAGAAATCCGGATTGAAACGGGACGTCTCCTGACAATGATTCAGGGGGACTATATATAGTCGTTATGGTTTGTTGATTCCTCTCCTCACAGTTCACCATATATTTTTGTTCCATAGATCATGTGTGGGATATTCTAGCAGGATGGTTGTGTCATTCATGACACCAACATGGAAGGCGTTATAGGGTGTGTCCAATAGAAAAGTGTGTGTGTGTGTGTGTCAAACCTAGAATTTATTCTCAGGGGGTTTTCAATAATGAAGGGAATGTTTAGGAAGCATGGGAAAATGATGGGAGAAGATATGGGGTCTCATCCACATGGTGGATGTTACCACTGCCCTTTGATCTTGAGCACACCTGTTGTAATTTGCTTCAGCATTTGGCAGGGTTTGGAAGAAGATTTCCTTCACCCTGTGAGATGAACTTGACGTTCTAACTCCTTTTGTGGAGCATACCCTGCTCCATGTGGCGATGGCTGAACGTGATGGGCTAGTTTAGTCTTCCAGGGTGTATGTGCAGATGCTATGAGTCTCGTGAGGAAATCACACCCGCTTTGACTCCAACTCACCAGGCGGGCCTGCACAACCGAAACCTTGTTGCCGCTCGGAGCGGCGTGAATATGGAGGAATTCGCTTGGGATGCTTTGAAGCGTCGTAAGATTATCCCTGAATTACTTTGCCTGTGTTTTTTCGCTGTGTTGCTGGCCCTCAACATGGAAGTCCGCTTCACGAACCAACGCAGCTTCGGTCCGCTCCTATCCGGCAGCTGCAGTTGCCCTTCTTCGTACCTTGCCTTTGGAGAAAGCAATGCCGCTGGCTGCTTCAGTTTCTCAGTGCCTCAACAAAGGCTCTAACGGCCTTCGAGATGCGGCCCTATTCAGATCTATAGGATTTCCCCCAACGTGGCAATGAATATCTGGCCAGCTTTTAGGGGCATATCATCCGAATCCTAAGGGCCATATCATTGATGAAAGGTTTGGTTGGATGCCTCATACGTGGATGATCGTGGATGGATTCGTACCATTGTGATCGTTGTTGTCCCCTTAAAGATCGGGCAACGTGGGATCCCGAAACCAAATGGCCAAACTCTAAATGGCGGCTATAAACGGGGGTTTTCTCCGATCAGAGCCGATCCTCCAGGTAGACCTCCAAACTCCCACGTTGGACCGAACATGCTGTACTCATCCTACCCTCCTTGAAACTAACATATCCCCTGAAAATAAACCCCTGGAAAAGGAGATTCCTATTGGAAACCATCATTTTTAGGGGATATGTTGGTTTTAGGGAGCGTACCCGTTGACAAGCATAGCCGATACTATGAATCACAAAGCCGTGAGGATCCGTAGAAGGTTGCACCAATCAGGATATTTGCTTAACAGAGCAAGTTCAAAATGATGGAAATGAAGTCAGTCACAGTTCAGTTTTTCCTTTTTTCAGTCCTCACTTGCTTTTTCGGCGGCAACGAAATTCCGGTTGGAGCCCTTTTCATTTGGCATATACAAACTTACACACAGGAGAGTTTCAAAAGTCAGGCGGGCACCCTTAGTCAAATCATGTTTTGCTGGTTATGGGTTAAAGGTAAACTCGAACAAAGAAAATTCCGTTGTTAAACTCAACTATTGATAGCAAATCATGGAACATCAGACCCTATTCCCAGGAACCCTCCTCCGGAAAAAATAAGGACACCTCGAAACTGCATGAAATTGCAAATCCTTATTTAAACACACCTGGAACGCCNAACGCCAAGTGTCCTATTTTTTTAGGCAACTTTACCCCTAAAACCAGCAACTATTGCCTTAAAAATAGGGCACTTGGCTTTCCAGGCAGTTCAGTTACGGTACTACCAATATCTAGCCCAGGGAATATCCTTCACCAATTTGGTAAATGGAAATCCATCCTTCAGATGGATTGACCACACGAACCCCTATAGGACATGGGCCACCCTCACCAGCTCCGACCCCTTATGTATAATTGTTTTTTTGGGTTCCCCACCTTGTAATATGCTCAAAGACCAAAAAAAAACAGTGTTTTTTCTACTTTTTTAAAAAATTTGGCTGGTGGTTTCAAACCTTGTTTTATTTTCACCCCGCAAATTGGGGATGATTTCCAATTTGACTAATACTGTTGATGGAAGAAATCCTGCACCACCTGGGATGTGTAAAACCTTGAAAATAATGGGATAAACTACCAACCTCAACATGTTAGCAGGATTTCTTCCATCAACAGCATGTTTCAAATGGGTTGAAGCCACCAACTAGAATTGGTTTTGGGATCCCAATTTTGCATCCCGAAAGATTCTGAAGGCGTTGACTCCTTGCTATACCGTTGAGGTGGGGGAAGTGGTGGGGGTCTCGCTGCAACGAACGAAAAGGTGATGTTGAAGCTGAAAAAATGTGATGAACATTGATGGAAAGGGTTCTTTACCTGATTGATACATGTGATGGTTTCTATCTACACCTTAATATGATTTAATATGTGTGTATATAAGTATAGGGGGCTGCTAAAATCCTGAAACGGTGGATTTTCGTTTTTTGATTCTACATATATGAGGGACATTCACCATCGAGAGTCCCAGTATTTTGTTTTATTGCTTTATTTTTCAATCACATGAACATGAGCCCAACATAGAAAGTAGAAGGTCTTATAACATAAGTGAAAATTAGATGACCAAATTTCTTGGCCCGAAAAACAACCGACTTGAAGAGCAGCGAAAGATTGGAATATGTTGGTCGCACTGGCCAACCCAACGAGTTCCTTCACTCTGAATGTGGTTTAGTTTTAGAACGGGAAAGGCGTTTGGGGGTTTTGGGGATGCCTGGGGTGTGTTTAGAGGGGTATGTTGGGTTTCTCGTAGACAGGATGCACATTGAATTGAAGTTGTTTAAATTTCATTGGTACAACATTTGCAGCCCTAAGAATCCAGATCCCTCCGAATCGAGCAGGATTGATGGTCGAAAAATCCCATTCCCAAGATAGGATTGCAGGGGAAATCCCTTTCTTAGGACATACCTGGACGCTTAAGGTAAGTAAATCAACTTGGACGGAACTTTCCCAAAAGTAACTGGTCGCTTTTTGAAAACAAGTGAGGCAAATGGAAGATCTTTTGGGGCAAACTGGGTAACTTTTCCAGGGGGGCATTTTTTTTCTGTATATGTGGGTGTTGAGTCTTATGTGAGGGATATGTTTGTATATTTTGATTTGTGTGTGTGTATGTATGTTTGTCCAGCTGATGCTTTAGATTTTGAATATCATCCATTCACAAGTATGTGTATGAATATTATATACTGTATATATCTATATTTATAGACTCGATGCATATTATGGCTATAGTTGAGGTTCCAAAAACGTCAGAGTGGAGCCGTTTTTTGCCCCCCAAAAACGCCGCAGGTCCAATGGTTTTCCGCCAAAACCTCTGGAGATGCTACAGCAGTGCAAGCTTGCAGCATCTTGACGTCATGGTTTTTGGAAATCCGGCCACAAGCAGTTGATGGATGATTTGAATATAGAGAACCTTTGCGCAGGGATCATTCAATGGGACCCATTTTGGGTGGAATCAAACAATATAAACAATGCAACTGTATGGTAAATTTGAGGGATTTCCCCTTAATGGAGCATTGTTTAAGGGTTGGTAACAAAAGGACCACTTTCAAGACAATGCTGAGGAAAATCTCCGACGAGCACATTGGCAATCATGAGGCGTCTGAAGTTTTGGATGCCCTGAAATTGACACATACCGACATTCGTGTCAGTGCCCTTTGCAACATCATCATGCCAGACATTTTGCCTGAACTTTACTCTCTCAGTGAGTCTGTCAATGGGATGGTGGAGACATCGGATTTCACTTTTGAGTATGCCCTTCAGCAGGCTTTCATGAAGGACAACGGAACTATCCCTTGGAATCTGTTGAAAAGGGCATTGGAAGACGAAATCACACGCCGTGATAATGACGGCATTGATGAAGACCTGTGAAAGGAAACCTTTCAAGGTTGAACATTTTGGTATGGTGCTTTGATTGGCAAGGCATCACATGCCATTCAAAAGCCATGATGCATCTGACTCCAATAGTTGACATATGATCAGTTCTACAAGGCCTCCCCCCGTTGTGAACCAACCCCCCCGGCCTGTTAGGTCGCCCTTTAAATGGAGATTGGGACCCTTAATAAAGAACCCACGTGATATAAGGTGTATATGGGATTGATTATTAAGGGGCCCCCCCCATCCCAAGGGTACCACCATTTTTCGTGAATGATTGAAGTCATTCTTTAAAACCATGGGACCATGGTTGTTATGTTTGTTTTGTCTTTACCTGGATTTGTTTAAGGTCATTTGTTCATTTTTTACTTTGTGCCATGGTAATTCACCATCAAACCACCATTTCGGATGATTTTTTTTTCCCAGGCATCTTATACAAATCCTCCGAGTTGACCGAGTGTAAGAAGGGTTTTCGGAAAAACCGCAACTGCTGCCCCCAAAAATCACTCTCCAACGATTCCCAGCTTAGATATTTTGAGAAGGTTCAAGGTGGTTCCCCCCAAAACCCAGTTATAAGTGAAGTGAAATGGGGCCCCTATGAATGGCCTACTTATACATACATGAATAACTGGGGTTCTAACTTGCCCTACTTTTAGGGGTTATTTCATCCTCATCCTCTAGATTTCTTTTGTGTGTTTCTGCAGGGATCAATTTCCACAGGTGGGCCGGTTACCACTTAACTCGTATAAGTATAGGCTTATAACTTCAGTTACCCATGGTATGTTTCGGCCATTTACTATAGGGGTTTTCCGATATCTAACGATTCATTTAGAAGAAGGGGTAGATCTGGGGGCCCACCCGAAGATACATGGGGCATTTGGGTTCTTACCCTGCTTGTAGGGGCCCTTTTTCACCTGATTACTGGCCCCCACAGCTCCACCCTTTCGGGCCAAACAACTCCACCTGGCACCTGTGCCGAAGCAGGTTCTCCAGTTCCCAATTGTGGTACACCCAGCACCATGGCCATTCTCAGTGTACCTTGGCGGGCAACTGGAGGATGTGTTTTGGAGGTGACCGGGGCCCCAAATCCTTAGTCTCAAATTGAACAACCATGACAAAGTATGGGCAAATAATACCAGTCACACCAAAACTACCAATCCCATTCAGGTATACCCAAATGATACCGATTGCGTTTTTCTTTGAACCCGGAATTTCTTCAGATGATTTTTTCCCACCAAAAAGGTGCTCAACCTTAATCAAAGTCACAAAAAAACCCTTTGAGTCCGTAGGTTTTATGAAGAACCAACCAGGATTTCATGAAAAATCAAATTTCATGGAAAAACTGATGATTGGATGAAGATTTGTTCATTGAAACAAGTACAAGGTGGGCCCCCTACCAGTTATAACTGGGTTTATAACTCCTATAACTAGGGTTATAAGAACAGTTAGCCATTTTTAAGGCCAGTTAAAGGGGTTATAACTCCATTTATAACTGCTAGGGGCCCAAGTTGTACGCTGCTAGGGGCCCACCTTGTACGGAATGGGGATTCATGAACCCCCATTCATTATAACCCTTCTTTTAGCCTCATTCCCTCAATCTCCCAGACATTCCATGGGTTTTTTTGGTATTTACCTACATGACAAATCCCTACTTGGATGTCCCAGGAAGTTAGTAAATGGTTAGTAAACGGATTATTTCACCTACTTCTAAATGGGATATACTGGGGTTACAACAACCCACTGATCCTAACCATTGATCCTAACTTCCAACGGGACATCCAAGATACAAATCCCCAAATCTTTGGTAAGTAAAAAGAACAAAATCGCCTAGTAGGAAAGCACCCTGGCAGCCTGTTGTTTTGTTGGCGTGTTTTTTCCTCGGTGGATCATCCCATTTAGTAAGTAGTTAGCAACCATGGTTAGTAAGTCCCCTAAGCAGGGTTGTTCCCCTTCCAAATCGCCTAAATGGCTTATAAATGGGAGTTACTAACCACTTACTGGGATGATCCTCCAAGTAGTAGGAAACCACCCTGGCAGCCTGTGTTTTTTTTGGCGTGTTTTTTTCCCCTTGGTAAAAAAAAAACGTTTTTTGTTGCATCCAAAAATTAGATCACCCGAGGTGGGACTATTTACAGGTTATGCACCTGCCATGAGCATCTTCGAAGGAAAAAATTACGGGTTGACAGGTGGAGATGTGTGTGGAAGAAAGATTTTTTTTTTTGAAGGCAAAAAGGTAGATGTGAATGCTATATAGTTACAATTTGCAGAGTGTGTAATTTCTGCATTGTTTTTTAACCCTTGGCAAATCTGAGTTGAATCAACTAGGGAAAAAGAAACACGAGGTGTTCGAAGCGAAGAATGGGTTTAGCAACCATGCTGTTTTTCCAGATAGGTGAACACTTTTCACCTTGATCATGACCTATGTCATGTACAGATTTTACACGTATATATATATATATATATATTTATATTTATGTACATAATATATATATATATGTTAAGACGTATTTGGGCCTGCCTAATGCCTTTGCTCACAGTGGGGAAAAAACAAACATAAGTAACATAAGTTAGTTTTACCAAGGGACACCACAATCAACTTCCATACCAGGAACAATCAATCATGCAAAAAAAACGTCTTTGAAGGTTGCAAAATCTGTAATATGACAAATTAGGTTTGTTTTTTACAAATGGTTTTTGTAGATCTCGTATTTAGTATCCAGTCATACGGAGGATCGGTGCTTGAACCCCCGAACATCTACTGAGGCTCTGTTTTTAGGCGTTCCTTTCACCCCGATCCTCACCTACTATTTGGAGGCTTTTGGATGTCTAGGGTTTAGATACATCTCACTTGAGGATTGCTTGACCAAAATTGTTTTTCAATCAGTTCTCTATGAGTTTTACCACAAGCCAAAAGATATATAATCCCTGAAAACCCTCTCTCCAAATCATGAATGCTTGGAAATATAATCCAACCAAAATAGTTTTAAAGAAAAAAAATACCGCATGATTCTAGCCTAACTTCCTGTCCACAACAACTTTTGCAAACCAGCTACCTGGGGATTGCCTATAGCCTTGAACTTTCACTCACTTCAACTCTGATTTCCTTTCACCAAAAGTTTCAGGTACCCATTTCATGGAGGTAAATGGACCTCAAAAAAGGCTGTTTTCGGGGCTGGGGTTTCCCTTACATAAGCTGTATCCATGTAGCTTACATACTATTGATGGAAGTAATCCTGCACCGGTTGACAGGGTAGTGTATCCCATTATTTACAGCCCTTTTTAAACATCCCAGGTGGTGGTGATCGCCTGATGTCTTCCATCAACGTAGGTGATGATTCATTCCTCCATGTTATTGGTACCTGAAATGTTTGGTGATCCTTTTCTCTCCCTTTGCCTGGATTTGTTGTTATTCAAGGTTCCTTACAAGCGTTGAAAGACAGCAAAGTCGTCAAGCGTCCCTTGTGCCGAAAAGCAATGAAAACAAACCACTTCCGGGAAGGTCTGACAAGTGGAGTGAAATAACACCTAAAAATGGCCGAAATGCATTTACTGGTTGGTGGCAACTCAAATATTTTTTATTTTCATCCCGAACCTTGGGGAAATGATCCAATTTGACGAGCATATGTTTCAAATGGGTTGAAACCACCAACTAGCTAAAAATTGGGGTTACAACCCTCCTAGTTTCACCCCATCTATAACGACTCGTTTTTGGACCCATCTTGAAGCTTTAGTTCGGGATCCCTCAAATTCGCCTAAAAATAGAATGTCATGTCATCCTGGTGGGTAACCATATTAGGACCCTGGGAATAAAAGAGCCACAAGGGTAATTGGACATTTCCCATCAAAATGCCCGAAAAAAAATCAGGTTTAGGAATCGTAATTTGCCCAGATGGAATGGGATGAGTTTGTTGTTGTTTTTTTGTCAAATTGGGTATCGCTCAGACCTGTTGACTCCATAAAACGGATGAATTAGTGGTTGGCATTGGTTGCAGATGTTTTTTGTTTCTCAAAATGGTTCCTTTATCGGGGACATGTTAGTTTTCGGGGTTTTAGATAGCAAAAATGGATACGGATCCATTCCCTGTTGCTCGATGCGTCATCTATTTACAGCACCTTTGGGTAATTTATCACGACTTTTGCACCAGAGGGGCAGAGGGAACAATATGGAACATCGCTATTTCCAAACAAGGTGAATTGTTCTCCTCCACGAACAAGATCGTTCTCCCCGAACCTGGTGGTTGGTCCGCCAGGGGCCAGCCATGTGATGCGGTCCACGCACAATTCAGGAAATACATGGCATTTCACACCGAGAATTCATTGATTTGAAAGCTCCACAACTTGCATCGTCAATGCCAGGACACCCTCACCACAAAGGGGCCAGAGCACGCATGTTTGCTGAAGTTGAGGGAGCTCGTCAACTGGGCTACTGAAGCCCCCTCGACACCTTGCAGTTCCACATACTGAGACAGTACTATCCGCTGCATATGGTTGGCAACGATTGTCTAAACAGAAGAAGCTTTTGAGGCAAGGGTTTCAAAAACGCAGATTCAAGCACGTTGCAACATTAACGTGTCTTAGATATGTCACATGAAATTATTATAGTTATTTGAAGTTATTTGTGCTTTTATATACATATTACATATTTACATATGTCATCTGAAAGAAAAAATGCTGTTGGCATGGAAAATGTTTTGGATTGGTACTCTTATTTGCGGCTGAAATCAATGTAATGTTGGTTGTTCTGGTGAAAAAACGAAAAGGATGAACACGTTGTATGTTAATTTTGACTTTGTTTGATATGCTGTATGTTTGTTCTCATTGTTTACAAAGATTGTGTTTGAGAAGGAGTCCAGAATTCCAAGGCATCGCCAGAGTGGCGCAAAAACATGGATAAATACTTATAAGCTCATCCTTCCGAGCACAAGACGTTTACACGCCTTGCCATCAAATAAACCACAAGAGTTCTGACCTGTTGTCAGAACCAGATTTCTTTGTTGGTGATTTTGTTGGTTTTTGGTGATCAACCAAAATGATGTTTGCCAGATCCACATTTTACTTTTCAAAAATCGGAAACGAAACGCCAGTTCAGTAAAGTGACCCTCCCTGCAATTGCAAGATGCCAAAATTCAGGAGCTAACTGTTTGGTTTCAGGGAGGGTAAGTCCGCAACGCTTTGAAGACCTTTTTACCTGGCCGAATCCTTTCTTGTGATCCATTCATGGCAAGTTAACTGTTGGAATCGATGAGTCCAAAACTGAACTGCAAACCCTAGACATCCAGGCGAATACCGAAACGGAGGTTTGGTGTCTGATCGGTATTGTTTTACGGGGACCAAATACCTTCTCTGGAACTGTTTGGATGTTTAGGCTAAGGGATTTTTGTCTACTCAAGGAAAAGTGAGGGGAAAGGATTGCAGGGATTCTTCCACTTAGGAATTGGTATATCCGTACACATCCATGTACCTTTTGAGTGAATATTTAAACCCCCAAACATGTTTTTAGGGTTTGCAAACACCCATCCTCACCTACAATTTGGAGGATGGCTTGGATGTCTAGGGAAACACAAACAATATAAATGTATATATAGGTACCTTGGGATGGTACCCTTAATAATCAACCCCATGTACACCTTATTATAGGGAGGTATGAAACAACAAATTCAAGATAATTTCGAGGTTACGAGCTCAACGACGGTCGTGTGGATTTCTATTTGGAGGACCGGGTGGGTGGTGTGGCTTGGTATACTCCCAACGGTTTCATTCTTATAAGATCCATACGTTATATGTACCTGGAACCCAAATGACCTCTATTTTTGAAGGTCAACCCCCAAAAAACGAGGCCTTTTCCAATCAAAACTAGGGTCATTTGGGTTCCAGGTGCATACCATTGACAGAAATATCAATCAAATAAAATATATAGATATACCGTACATCGATCCTAATGAGATTCAATAAGTCCACCTTGTGTATGGCAATCGAAATCCAATTTGTTTGCTGTCAATAGGAACTTCATCTTCTCGGGTCACCAAAAGTTTCAGGCACTTAAAATGGAGGTACTGAACCTTATAAGGCTAGCTTTTGGGTGGCTGTTTCCCTTACATCAGCGTTGCCTACAGCTTATATAGGTGAATACCTCTACTTTAGGTACCTGAATTGTTTGATGATTGGGTTTGTTAGTTGGGTGATATTTTGCTTTTCACCAATGGCAAACTTTAGGTACATCTCTGACGCTACCCACTAAGGGGGCACAAGCTAGCCAGGGTGCCTGTTACCAAGCACCACAAGCCAAGAAATGATAGCAGTGCAAAACATGTTTTATTTTCATGTTTCGGAAGGTACTACACCCTGGAAGATTAACATGGAACATAATCATGGAGGTTTTTTTCAGATCATGTTCCTTTCTAAATGGTTGTTTAGTAGGTTCCATGTTACTCTTGCAGGGTGTAACCTTCACTTTCTAGTCTTCCAAGTACTGTGTTAATACGTGTGTAATTTCAGGACCGTCGAGTCAAACGCCTCCTGAGGTTCGACCCTTTAGGGGCTCCCAACACTAACAAGGTATTTGTGGGATTTTGGAAGACTAGGGTTTCCACTACTAGATCGAGGGATATCCCCCCGAAAACTAACATGGAACCTGAAAATGATGGCTTTTAGTAGGAATCTCCTCTTCCAGGGGTTCATTTTCAGGTTCCATGTTAAACTTCAGGAGTGTAGGTACAAAATAAAAACTGGAACCCACTCCAAGAGTTTAACGTAGCCCCTGAAAAGTTACCCTTCTGGATGGGAAAGTAGTTTTCCAGCCACCATTTTTCAGGGCTTTGTTAAACTTCGGTGGTGTACAGTTTCATGAAGATGTTGATTTTTAACCTATAGGACCTGAGGTCGATACTTTTATCCAAGTATTTGCCAATGGCTTCTTGGATGTGTTTTTTTTACGGAATCTACCATGGGATTCATCACCGTCATTCACCACCACTTGGGATAATATGTTTGGAACTTTTTCCAAGTGCTTCGTAGGATTTCTGAACCATTAACAGTCGCTATAGAGGATGGATGAATGGTGAAGATATGTACCATGGAACCTGAAAGAGTCACTTTAAAATGCTTGTTTTCATTGGATGATTTATTGGTGTTTCACCATTTCCGTTTATTTAAGATTGGTCGTTTAGGGTTCCAGGTATGATTTTTTTTCAGCCCCACAAGACGATGGGTAGGAGCTGCCAAGTGGAACAAACACCTGTGTGCAGTTTAAAGTGGCGAAGGAGACGCTTGGATGGAAAGTCTCAGCTATGGGGGCTGAGTTAGAACTACCCTATGATATTGGGTGAGCGATGGATGGTCGCCAGGGATGGTGTATTTTCCTACTAAATGAGGAGCTAAAGAAGACCAGAATCCTCAAAATCGCAGGGTAGATACAAGTCAATGCAATTTGACTTGCGCATACGTGTTTGCAACTAGCCAGGCCAGACCTTTTCTTAGCTCTGTCATTTGTAGCTGGATAACCGAGTGCTGGGTGGTGCTTAGACAAAGATGGACATGTTTCAACCATGCGAAGTTGTTGTTGCCTGACTTTCTGATTGAACTTGATGAACTCGACGAAGATTCCGCTGCAACAATATGGATGTGAACTGTGTGACGCTCCTTCGCCTGGATGTCGATCGTAGGGTTTTTCGGGGAAAACATGGTACTTTGTATAGATACCTGGAACCCAAATGACCCTTGTTTTGATTGGAAAAGGCCTTGTTTTGGGGGGTTGACCTTCAAAAATAGAGGTCATTTGGGTTCCAGGTTTGTATGATAGATTATTTCACCCCTACAAAAGTAGGTTGGGATTTCGTCTCCTTAAATGGGTGAACTAAACCAAGTTACGATCACTTCCAGCCGGACACCCGACGACCGAGGTATCAAGTGTGGAATGTGCAACCTGCAGCATCACAAGTCTATGCACCTTGGCCAAATCGCTACACGTGAAGAGACTTGAAAACTGGGAATTAGACCATGAGAAATTTCACACATATGGAGCAACAAAAATTATGGATTTTGCTATCTCATAGACTTAAAGGCACGGTATATTTATTTCTATTAAGCACAAACTTAAGCCACATGTAGGCCGGTCAGTAGACTATACCTCGATCCTGTGGGTATGGCTATTTTAGGGTATCCATTCATCAAGTTTTAGAAGAAAAACATGATCAGCTTCTTTTGAAGCGGCCAAAATTAGATACCAACAGACATACCAACTACTCTACACGTAGGTGAAAAGAAGAACAAATGTTCCCTATTTCACTCCCAAACCCCCAAAGAATCTTAGCTCAGGAGCTGAGATTCGACACGTAAGGCTTACTGGTTACTAATTAGGTGGTGGTTTCAAACATGTTTTTTTTTTTACCACTGTTTGGGGAAGATTTCCAATTTGACTAATATTTGTCAGATGGGTTGAAACCACCAACTAGGTTTGGTGGGCTTCCATGTAAGCGCCCAACAATTCTACAAGCCACTTAGTGGTGTTTTGCTCCCTGCTTCCCCTCTTGTTCCAATTTTTGATTCAGTAAGCTGGAAAAGCATCCGAAGTTGCCCTTTTCTACTCATAGAATTGAACAAATGAGATTTTTGTATGTGTACTTTTTGCTTGATAAATTCCCTTAGATTTCTTATTTTTATCATACATTCAGTAGGTTAGATTTACAATCTTCCAATGCATCGGATGGGCTAGGTTGTGAGTTTCAATTTCGTGGTTTTTAGATACAACCTTCGTATTTTTAGGATTTTTGTGTATCTACACTCTGGTAAACTAACATAGCAATAGGAAATGGACCATTGGAAGATGTATTTCCTACATAAAATGGGGATTTTCCATTGCCATGTTAGTTTACCGGAGGGTATGTTAAATTTCAAGAAAAGTAGTGATGTTTGCCAATTGCTTGGTAAAGGTTATTAATAAAATCACTGAAGTTTCGCCACGGCTTGGCTGCATGAGGAGTACTACGAACCTCAATCGCAAGGTCAAAGCATGGTCAGTTTCGCCACCCAGGAGCCGCAAAAAACCATGGCACAGGTTATTTTGCTGTAAAAAAGGGGTTGAAATTCTACCCATGCAGTTATATAATGTTATATATATTATTTATATATATATATATTATATATGATTCAATATATAGGGATCAATTCATAAGCCATCATAAGGATTGTCTATTACCCAATCAGTATAATGGAATGTCATAAAGGGTTTTGTTTCACGTTGCTCAGGTCGTTTATTTTGCTAAAGATGAATAATTACTTGTCAACATACCATGATACTGGGATGTCCATGGTACTATTATAACCCCTATATAAGTAGGTTGATTTCGTCCCATAAATAGGTGAACTAAACCAACTTACTAACGATCGTTGCTAACTTCCAGCCGGACACCCGGGTGTATTCTAACATCCTTATCAAGGCCTTATTTCCTGGAGGAGGTGGCGTTGGGGGGGGTACCCTTCATTTTCCATGAACATATACCTGCTCTGACCGATTTTCCCCCAAAAGGTAGCGAAACAGGAAGGGAAATCCCCTTATTTGAGGTAAATCCAGGTTGGTGAAGTTTTATAATTTGGCCAGACCTACTGAAATTAGATTCGTGATTGAGTTTTGGAGAATCCCAAGTGAACGAACCAGTTTTTGTTTGGCTTTGTGGCTCATGTTTTTCATTCCTCCCACTTATAAGATAGTTGCAAGCAAATAGATTGTTTTCATCCAGGGTTCATCGATCCAAAACAGGTGTCAATTGAAAACTATCTTGATTGATATATATATATATACATATACGTAAATATTATGGCTGGTAACCTACCCCCCCTAACGTACCCCCATCAGAAATAAGGGTTTAATAGCCGGCCTGCAGCTTTTTTAAGGGAAACCAATGATGAGTAAGCCCTTAATAAGGCCTTATTTCTTAATGGTTCGTTTGGGGGGGTACATATCTAGTCAAATTATAGTGACCTCACACGACCTCACCGCAAAATGCATTTTTGCCGTTCAATCCAGTCTCATATGGATCCTTGTTGGTTGAAAAGTCCTCATTTGTACCACTAGGGATGTCTATCCTTCCCCTTGTCCTGTAACCCCCTCCGAACTTGGAGGATCATCCCAGGTAGTAAGCGGTTAGCTGTAGTTTATGAGCCATAAAGTTCGGCCGTTTGGAAATGAAAAAATCACCCGATTCGTTAGAGGACTGGAAAATCACCAAGGTTTTTTAACCCACTGAACCATCCGTCCTCAAAGCCCATCCACCCAGTGGTGCCTTCCTTGAGGAGATGCCTCCGGAGCTCACTAGCTTGGTAGGTCTTCGTGACGATGGCACCACGCCGGAACCCACCGTGGCGGGAATGGCCATTGGTTTCCAGGTAGTGTGGGGCATGTCGTGTCATGGCTGGGGAGGTGGGTTGGTGTCCCCAAAACCCATGGCAAAATAATGATTTTGGCCGCAAAACCAGGTTATCTACCATAAAAACCTATAAAGAATGTAGGTTTTGGGGGGGTCCATGGCAATTATATGGGGATTAAGGGCATTAAATCCTAACCAATTACGTGGGGAATGCACCCCACAAATAAAACATAGATACCAAAAATGGCCATGTTTAAAGGAAGTTACCTTTTCCAACCCAATGTTAGATAGGGTCTTAGCCATGACATCCTATCCCTGCTACTTCTGCATTAGAGAACATGTGTACTAGTGGTCTTCTTGGTATACAATTAAAGGCTTTGATGAGATCCAGCACAAAACGGCCCAGTTGGCTTTTTGCAACATAGATTGTTCTAAGCGACATTGATGTGCAAGCATTAGCATCCTGGATCCACGTCCAGGTATGCCACCTGAAATTGTTGGGGGTAGCCACAATGCCCATACCGCTGAAATCTGGTCTGCAGCGATCTTCGTCATGAGTCGATAAATGTGTCCCAAAATGGTTATTGGTCTAGAGTGGCTCATAGTTTTGGCCTTTTCAACCTTAATAGTTCTCGCTTGCATTTGTTCTACATTGAAACCTGTGTCCCAGGCGTTATGCAACAAAACACAAGTGTCGAATAGCCTCATGTAGAAGAATTTTGAGATCATCAGCAAACCACCCATCCATAGCTGGAGAGCCACAATTCTTCTCAACAATGTGGCAAACCTTTCGCAATCCCCAGTTCGATATCCACGACAAAGAAGAAATCTGGGACTTCAGGGTGTTGCAGTTGCCTCTTCTGTATTCACCACCGAACCATCTCTACGACGCAGATTTGTTGGTCCTCCAGGGCGACTATTCGTTTATGATGAATCCGGAGTTGCCGGTGGAGTCATCTGCTATGGTAAGGTTGGTGGGCTCACGTGTGCCATGCAGCCAGGCAAACCAGCTCAGCACCGTTGCAGCTGTTAGCCGTCCTACGAGTTCTAGGCCTCCCAACAAGTTCATGGAATCGGCCCAAATGCATTTCCTGGAACTGGTGTCAATCTTGGTGGGCTTACAGTGCAAGCGATCATGGATAGACTGAGGCATTTGTATGCCCTGGAACTTCTCGCACTGCCATTTGCCATTGTGGCTGAATTTCAAGACCGCGTGCAGGGATCTGCGGCTCCATCATTTTGGTGTCTACTAAAGACCTGTATAAACATCTGCAAATGTTTAGATGTTGAAGCCAAAAACCATGAACATTTCTTGGCACATCTTTGGTAGCCTTATTCCCTTAGCCCCTTTGATTTTAGTGGGATTTTACAAAGTTTAACTTTTAGCAGGGGACCTAAGGGTTGCCATGATTTGGATGTTACCAAAAAGGCTGAAGAATGATGTTATTATGTAGGTGGTGGTCTCAAGCATTTTTATTTTCACCTGATCCCTGGGGAAATAATCCAATTTGACGAGCATGTTTCTCAAATAACCGCCACCATTAGTTATTATCCTTCTTTTTGAGGGGAATTTTCCACAACCCCGAAATTTGAAGGCTAGGTACTAAAAATGCTGGTTTGTGAAGATGTATCCCCTTTCATTTATGATCATTCATGGCTATTTTGGGTATCTATGCTAATTTCAGTGCTATACTTGCACTTTCCCGCCCGTTTGATGTCATTTGTCGACCTAATGTATAAGTCAAAAATCCACACCTTCGACGGATTTGGGGAATGAAAAAGTCGCAGGTGGCGGTTGCGTTTCTTGTGGTTTTGCCAAATCTCTTCTGGTAGTTCGGTCTCTTTGGCAAAAGTGGTCGATTGCAAAGGTGAAGTGTTTTGCGCTTTTAAAAGAATCATGGCGATGTTCAACCTACCCCCCCCCTCCAAGGTACAAGGCACATTTGTTAGGGACTTGTTAACCATTGGTTTCCCTAGAAAAAGTTATAACTTATAAGGCCATATGAAACCCTTATTTCTGAGGGGGGTTACGTTGGGGGGGGGGGGGTAGGTTGAAAATCGCCATGATGATTCACAGAAGTAGGTGAGATTTCGCAGGTCTCATTAAATTGCCCATTCTTCGGAGGATCAAACAATGCAAATGTATGGTAATTTTGAGGGATTTCCTTTAAAATAGTGCAAGTGTTTGGGTTGGTCACAAAATGACCCCTGTATTTCAATTGGGGGAAAAAGGAACAACAACTCGACAGTTGATGATATATCCCAACTATTTTTTGACTTAAGGACCTGTGTTGGAAACTGTCAAGAGGCCCCAGGTACTACAACTCTAGGATAGGGTTTAAATTTTGACTTGGCGAACCGAAACATGCTCAACTTGAGACTTGAAATCTGAATAATTTCAAGGTGGTCCCGGATCCAGTTATAAATAGAGTTATCATAACCCCAAAAAATTTGCCTTATGAACGAACAACTGGGGTTATAACCCTACTTATAGGGGTAATATCACCATTTAACTTATCTCTGATAGGGGCCCACCTTTTTAGTTTGTTTGTTGGGTCTGGGCCAACTAGAATGACATGGACCAAACCGACGATCTCGTGTTTTAAAACCGACGATAGTAAGGGAAACCCTGTTTTGAAGGATGACTCTTTAAAAGTAAACCTTATAGGTCACCCATTTTTTCGAAATTCCTCACAACATATGGTATGGTTTATTTACCTACACAACTGGGTTAAGTTAAGGGGGTTTTATCAACTAATACACCCTGTAAGATTGACATGGAACCTACAAATCACCCTTTTGGAAAGGAACATGATCTTCCAAACCTCCATGAGTATGTTCTATGTTTATCTTCAGGGGTGTATTTACATTGAGTGTTTGGGAATGGGTCTTTTATTTATACAACAGTTCGGCTTTCATCACATTTACAACAGCTGAACTCAGGGTTTTCCATACCACATGGCGTAACCCACCAATATGCAAAAAAACACCCCAACCGCAGCAGTCTAACTGTAGGATGTGAGCTCCAGCAATCATATGATCGAGATTGGGGATTGCCAAAACCCTGTAACTGTTGGTAATACTCTAATTATCCATTTCTATGAAGGGACCCCTGCAAACCTTCACACCCCACCAGCAACTGGGAAGGGGGATGTGACCCCCCGTAATGTCTAACTGCATGTTTTTTTTGGGAAAAAAAACGATTTGCTTAAGGAATATTCTGTACTAGTTGAGTTTTTTTAACGCAACATGTTTTTACTTTCTACCATGCTAGGAGGTTGCAGATTTGTCCCCTAAACATTTTTCGAGACAGGTTGCCACAGATGATACCAAACCGGATCTAAATATTGGTGACTCCAGGGTTTGGCGGCGGTGACTCCAGGGTCAATCCTCTACAACCCCGAACTTTGGTATCTTGGGTAACTACTGGGATGTCTCATGGAATTTGGGAAATGGTTGGCAATCTCAGTATGGTCCAGTTTTTTGTAGCGGGTTGTAAGTTATAATGTTAGAACCTATAGTTGAGCTCTGACCAAAATCCTGCTTTTACAGTTTTTGAGGGCAAAGTATACACAGAAGCAATCATAAGGATCACTCCAAAAGAACCATCAGTATAGTGAGAATGGAATGTCACAAGGGTTTGGGATGCTGGTCAGTTATTATCAATTTACAGTACTAGTATGTATGTTTTTAGGGAGGGAAATCCTTAGTAGATGGACCCGAGCCCCTCCTGCGGTGACATGTTGAGGCATAAATCCATCCTGAATGAAGGCGCTGGATGGAAATCAAGACATTCAAGACTTTTTCAAGTCATGCGTGGATGTTCGGGTCCACCATAAGAACCGAAAGTTACATGGGAAAATCAACCCTAAAGATTGACAGGTATATTCTCCCTTGGTGATGTAGGGTTTCTCCAATTTTTTGGGGTTGGTTTAAGTCATTATGGCAAACCCCGATGTTCTTCAGTGATTTGCAATCCTATTCAGTGGTAACAAAAATTGCACCGTAACAAGTATTGCACCAATGAAGAGGGAATGATTTCCAAAGATGGCACATGAATATATTTCGGGGCAAGGCTTTCAAAGATGGAATGAATTTCGGATCTTCTTGAATGGTGCAATCAGAACATGTTTATTTTGAGATATTTCCTTGAACAAAAAGGACCCTAAGGAATTGGCGTCCCGAAAACTAGCATGGAACCCACCCCTTTGAAAAAGGAGATGCATCTTCCAAACCTTCACTTTTGGATTCGAATGTAAGTTTTTGAGGGTGTACATGACCAGGGAGGACTTGACAAAAATCAAGGAGTTTTCAGTGTTCCTACCAGCAGATGATTCCGGGTTTCACCATCGGATCTATAGGGTTATCTTCTGGTTATCTATAGGATCTATAGGGTGAGACTGTTTTTGGAAGAAATCAGGAAAAAACCACCTGGGATGTTATTGAAACCATGTAAATAATGCGAGATTTACCATATCAACTGGTGCAGGATTTCTTCCATCCACAGTAGTTTAACATATTTAACATGCTGTGAGGATTCTGAAATGGCTATACCAAACCAACTTATATGATGACAACTTGTGAGATGCCGTTCGACACTGCAACAGCGGGAACATAATAACCAACACTATTTACCAAGGGACCCACTAAACCATGATAGGGAGCGATTTGGAGCTACCCGCAGGTTTCTACTCACATTTTAGGATAGCATTCTTGCAGATCCTCGTAGTTAGTAAGTGGTTAGTAAGCCCCATTTATAAGCCATTTAGGACATTTGGAAGGGAAACAACCCTACTTAGGGGACTTACTAAACATGGTTATTCACCACTTACACGTCCTGCAATGATCCTCCAAGTACTTGCAGATCATCCATGACGTTTCCCAAATGTTGAACGTTAGAAGATCCAACCATGACATCTCGCCCTGGTACAGCACCAGCGCGCAGCCTGTGACGTAAAGTTGTCACTAGAAGACGCCCTGCGGGCAGCGAATCAAATGGATAGATTCATATACATATACTCATCATGAATTACATCCAATATATCTTTTTGGTGGTTTCAAAGATTTTTTATGTTCACCCCAATTTGGGGAAGTGATTCAATTTGACTAATATTTTTTCAAATGGGTTGAAACCAACAACTAGTCATCATGAATTACATCTGATATTATATGCTTATGCATTTATTTTTATATAATAGATACCTAGGAATCCAGATCCCTCCCTAGAGTAGGATTGATGGTCTCAATCCCATCCGCAAAATAGGATTGTAGGGAAAATCCCTTTCTTAGGACATACCGATACTTGGATGCTTAGGGTATAATATATGTGTAAAGATGTACAAATGCGTGCAGTGATATTGTTAATTATGCTGTGTTTTTCTTTGTTTTGTTTGGATCCAGTTTCTTTGGCTTCTTTTAGCACCATAATTTTGAGTGGCATTCATGTCATGATCACACACATAGGACTCATGCATCGTATACATTGTTTCACCTGCATTTGCGCCAGGGTCTAAACTCCTTATATTGGGGATGGTCATCCCACCATTTTAAGACGGGAATCCTGACAATTGGTATATAAACCCCCTAATATAAGGTTGATTCTCCCGCGGATTCCCTCAGAGAATGGATGGGAAGAAACATGGATGTATTAACCACTATACCCCTGAGGGAGAAATCCATATCACAAGTGTTACAAAGTGACTATTCCTAATTATATTGATTATCAATCATGTCCCAAAAAGTTGGTACAGAAACAAGCAAAAATTTGGTACAGTTCCCAAACCAAGCATGTTTTGTTCAGTTCCTAGCTGTTTACGTTTCAATGTATCCGTTTTTAACCATCGAATAGTCTCTCGTCAAATCATAGCGACCGAAAACACCACCGACGTGGGCCCCCCAAAAGGTAGCGAAATAGGAAGGGAAATGGGACACTTATTTCAGGGAACTTTAGGTTGGAGAAAGATTATCATTTGGCCAGATTCAGTACTTAGAGGTTCAGGATACTTAGTAACTGGTTATATGTAGGTTTATAACGCTAGTTAGGGGACATATAACCCACTTATAGGGGTTATAATCCTGGTTACTATCCACTTACGAAGTATCCTGAACCTCTAAGTAGGTTTTGTTTTGGTAGCCACTTTTTTGGGGAGAAAAACATCTGCATCAACAGCCATATCTACAAACAAATTCCATATATCCAACTTTGCTTCTTCAACGGAACAATCTACAAATGGATGGATGGATAAGTGCTATTTACCCGAGTATTCATATTAACATGTTTACCCAGATGACGATTTTGATTGGATCTTTGAGATTGCTGTACACCTGCAGGGCACAGGCTGTGCGCGGCACCAGTTCGTTATAGCCTCCAAAGAGTTGTTTTTCATGTCGGCAGAAGTGAAAGTGCGTTTTTCTTTTCATCCCCCACAGAAAAGAAACACAGACACCCAAACATACACAGGAACCCCTCCATGTAAGGTGAAATAGCAGGGTTAGTAGGAGATAATTAATCCCCGTTGAAAGCAACTGTTATGTCTCATTTAGCACGTCTTCGGCAAAGTGAGTTTTTGTTTGTTCTTCCGGAAGATGAATGTTGTTGGGTCCTTTCAAAAGGGATTCCTGGGGTAGTAATGTACCTAGCCCTAAGAATCCAGACTCTCCAAGATAAGATTGGTCGCAATGAAATAAATCATTACCCATACCATCCATGTATGGTATATTTCCCTACATTTGGTTGATTCTTATGGTAAATGTAGGTAAATATACCAGTCCCATGGATGGTATGGGTTAGAAAAGGATGGGTTTGGTAAGAAGTTGGCCTCGTTTCTTTGCAGGAAAAGTGGAGTTTATCACATGGATTTGTCTCAGGTGATTTTTGTTTGCTTCCGCTACTGCTGTAAATCACCAACCATGTGCCATTTGGGAATACTTTTTTAATCTTTTTTCCAATCATCTCAAGCAGATCCACTATATACTCCATGGTATATTTACCTCCATTTGGTTTAACTTAAATTGATGGTAAATTTCGGTAGATATTCCATACATGGATCATTTGGGATTATATATCGCCTTCAGCTGGACCAATGTTAACAACTCTGCGCAGATATGCTTGAACCGTGTCTTTCACGGATCCCCTTTGACACAACGTCTTGGCGGTTGTTTTGGTGCTTGCGAAGGCTTGTTGGTTTTGAATCTTGAACAACTCATTGATCATCTTTTAAGTAAGAAAAGGATTATGGTCATGGTTAATAGCGTAATTCAACTACGAATATCACGTAGCAAACAAGCGCTTTTTTTAGCGTACCTAAGCGGTTCATTACTTCATTCATTGACTAAAATGGTTTTCAAGTAGGGTTGCAACCATCCACCGCAGACAACGAAGCCAGGGAGTGATTGGGGAGCCCCTGAGATTTCTCAATGCTGGGAAGATGTCGCTTCATCTCCCAGCTTTGGGCGGCTTCGGCCTATTTTCAGGGGCGAAATTTGCTGTTACTTTTTCAGGAAGTGTATTTCTGGGTGGTGGTTTCAAATATTTTTCATTGTCACCCCTACTTGGGGAAATAATCAAAATTGAATAATATTTTTCAAATGGGTTGAAACCACCAACCAGATTTAAAACGTCTTTTTCTGGGTGGAATTTGTCAAAAATATACCTGGGATCTTTCAGATATGTGAAGTTATATGTTCCTGCGTTTTGGAAGGTATGTTTTTTGTGGGTGAAAACTCGGCATTTGTTGTTTTCTTTGACACCTAGAGGTGGAACAAAGAATTTGGGTTGATCAAGTAGCTACCCTATGATGTTGGGGAAGCGATCATGGTCGTCAGGGACGATGTATTTTCCAACTAATTGGGGATATTGGGGAGCTAAAGAACCTCCCTCAAAATCACAGGGTTGATCAAGTTTCATCTTTAAATCGCCCTGTGACTGATCTGATTTCATCTGATCATCTGATCTCATCTGGGCAATGAAAAAGACCCTAGTTGTTTTTTGGGTATATAGCGGATTATACTTCACAGCTCTATGGATAGCAAAAACCATTATAAAGGATCCCTATTCAACAACCAGGATTTAATGGAAAGTAAGGCCGTTTTTTTTTTCCGTGGCTCATGTGATCTCCGAAACCAAAAGGGCCTCTCGCGGCACCTGTACATCGCCAATGTGACCACCACCATCCTCGTGGGACCTGCGCTTGGGTGTGTTCACGCGCCCACATTGGTGGGCGTGAAAACCTGGTCGAGGGACACCTTTGTTTCGTCATTCACCCAAGGTGATGATGAAACGCGAGGATAGTGAAAGATGATGTGATTTTGGTTGGTTGGTCCTTCATTTACAAAAAAGTTCCGGTTCCTATGCGGCGTTGTGAGGCATGGGAATTTCCGACTCACCATTCTTGAGCTTTGACCATTTACAACATAACACTTATCACCCTTTTTTGTTTTCATTGCAAGACTATTCACGTTTTCCCCAGTACCAAGTCCTCTAGGGCGGGTGTTACTTTAGAGACCCTACAGGCTTCGCAAGATTGATATTGAAATTTCTTCATTGTGTAAATACCGACTCCAGGTTCTTCTGGTGGCGTGACCTCTTTAAAGGAGCCATTTGGGTGATTTTCATTTCAACAGCTGAAAAGCTTGAAGAAGCAGGGTGAGTTTTATCAGGTTTATACATGCCAGGTGGTTTCTGTCACCAGGAGTTTCAGGTACCTAAAATGGAGGTACTGAACGTTATAAGGCCATTTTGGGGATGGGTTTTCCCTTACATAAACCTTACATACAGCTTATAAACCTGAAATGCCTGGTGATATAAACAGTATTATGATCTCACGCTTCAGAGTGGGCTTGGGTGCGGTGGTCTTTTGCATCTCTTCCTACTGATATGTTTGATCAATCCTATTAGGTCTTCCAGGATTGGTAGTAATATCATTCGGGGAGGATCATTCCATGACTTGTATATGGTTAATAACCATGGTTAATACGTTTGATGGAAGAATTCCGGCCAACCAGTTGAGGTTGGTAGTTTATCTCATTATTTACTACAGATATTTACAGGGTTTTCAAATACATCCCAGGTGGTTAGCCGGAATTCTTTCATCAAAAGTAAGTCCCCTAAGTAGGTTTGGTCTAATTTTTTAATGGCCGAACTTCATAGCTTATACATGGGGGGGCGATCCTAACCGCTGAACCGTCCGTCCTGGAATACTACGGTTGATGGCTGAAATCCGAGATCAACTCACCAGTTGAGGTTGGTAGTTTATTCCCATGATTCACCAGGTTTTATACATTTTAGGTGGTTGTTGGGGATTTCTTCCATCAACAGTATCATTGGTGCTGTGAATATAACGAGTTTCTGGTCGATACGTGTTGGGACCAGGCTTAAAACAAGGACATTGGGAATCTATTGGCCCCTGCACCAAGAAAAACCTGGGTGGTGGTTTCAAATATGTACGTTTAGTTTGTTTTCATCCCGTTGGGGAAATGATCCAGTTTGACTAATATTTCTTCAAAGGGTTTGAAACCCCCAATTAGAAACTGCATTTAGATGTCTAGGGGATCAATACTTTATGTTGTTGACCTTTTCATACCTTTTCCAATCCCATTTGAGTGCCAAAAACAGAAACCTCCAGGATACTGACTACCAACACTATCCGCAAAGCATTTTGGTTCATGTTCTCCCGAGTTAATTGTGAGAAATTCGAATGTATAACCCACTCAACTTGTGGAGGGGACTCTGGACGCCCTCCAAAGAGTGGCAAATAACACAGCACGGACAGCGGTATGTTATGCAACCGCTACAAACGCCAAAGGGATTTGTTGATGTTCAAAGTCAGGAGAAAATTATCAACCAAAATTTCTAAAAAATCCATTTTTCCATTCACTGTATCAGCAGTGATCAAGAATCACCCGGTTTGTTTTGTTTTATGTTGGTGGAGAAAAAACTGCCCAATTTTATGGGGATGATATGCTCAGCATTATCAAGCTATTATACGGATCCCTACTGGGATGTCCATGGTACTTAGCAAATGGATTATAACCCTCACAAAAGTAGGTTGATTTCGTCCCATAAATAGGTGAACTACACCAACTTACTAACGATCGTTACTACCTTCCATGGACACCCTACTAGTCTCCAACCAGTATACTGTCACAACAGTTAAGCGGCAGCGCCGGGAACATATGTCGCACGCAAACCTCGATGGCTTGCTGTTTCCGGGTAGTTCTTTTCTGGTGTCTCCAGGCTGGGTGGGAAATGCGGGAAAATTCCTTGGCAAATCTTTGGAATAAAGCACCCCCCCATCAGAAATAAGGGTTTAACACGGCCTTATTAAGGCAAACCAATGGTGAATAAATCGTTAATTCATACATACGCCCTTAAAGTTGAGGTTGAGGTTGCCCCAAAAGTTTCCACATATTTCTATTGAAGCGGTAACAACCACTATATATGATGTTGTATGTTGTCACGAAAAATCTTCAAAGGTCTGTTTCTGAAATAAAGATTGCACATTTTCTTTTGAGGCGGTTACTACCGCTACATGTGGTATATATGATATATATATATATTGTCATGGAAAGTTTTTCAAAGGTCTGTTGGTGAAATAAAGATTGATCCATTTTCCTTTGATACCTTCTACATACATACATATCCAGGTCACCGTAGTGAAGTCAGAGATATCAGAGCGAGCAGCTGGCAGTGAGCAAGCACCTCTTCATGCACCATGGTTCAAGGAGGCGGTCCGCGTTTCCAACCTGTACCTTGCCAAGGACGCTGCAAGCCCTGCCAAAAAGCATGAAGATAGTTTCTTGCAGTGCATGGGCAAGCTGCCTCAGAAGGTCCAAGGCCACTACCTCCAGTTGCGTCACTTCAAGGGAGATTGGAGTGATTGGTATGGTATGGTGGAGGAGATGGAGATCCAGCCGGTCCTTGGGGAGGAGGAGATGGAGACGGAGACGGAGGTGGAGGAGGAGGATCTGGATCCTTTTGCTTGGTGGGCTTTCAAACCCGGATCTCGCAGAGAAGAATGGGCCAGCTAGAGAAACGGATGGCGGAAGAAAAGGGGGGGAAAAACCGCGCCTACTTTGAAAGCAAGCTGCGCCAGTACCATGGCCCCTTTCACAGTTGGTACTCGCGCCAGGGAAAAACGTTTGGGTGTTTGGTCGTTCTGCGCGGCCTTTCTTTTTGAAAAACCGTATAAACGGTATAAAAGCAAACAACTATTTCATGTTGAAGCGGTTGCAACTGGCAAGGATTTCGCAAACAATTTTCATGATTGATTTTTTCAAAACGAAATATCGGTATATCATTTCAGTCACTATGTATTGTGGTTCGAGCCCTACGGATACAGCAACCAGTTTAATGATTTTATGTAACCATACCTTTTCTTTGAGCTATTTAAAAAGAGGTCACGTGTGTGGAGCGGGAACAGTTATATGTTTGCCTTGCCATTTCTTTTTGAAGCGGTTCCAACCGCTATATTTGGATGCAGGAAACAATTCTATATTATTTATATGTCAATATATTCTTTCTTCAGGTGTATATGTAAATAGCAAGAAGCCGTAAATGAACCGGTTACAACCGAAAATTAGAGTATATATAGCTGTCAAAACCTCACGTGAATGTAACTACTAGTGGCAACATGTTTTTCGAAGTTTTCCACTCAAGGAAGCAAAATCATATGTTTCCAAAAAAGATGTCCAAACATATCAAAAAAAGTAGCCTTCAAAAAAGTTACAAACTACTTATGAAAAAGTTATAACTAGTTATAACTAAAGTTATGGACTTAAAATTTGACTACAACATAAGTAGCTTATAAGTAGGGTTATAACCACCACCGAGCACTATAGTAAGGCAATTCTTGGAAAATCTTTGGTATCGTCCCTTATACCGAAACAGCCCCTTTCAAATTTGGTGGTGCTTTTAATGATTTTTAATGTAACTCACTAAAAGTTGGCAGCGGACCTAAGTTTTGCCTCGGTTTGTTTTCCAAAAAGCGAAGCTTTTCCGATGGGTTTAGATGGATTTGGAGAAGTGATGTTTGTGCATAGTTACTAGGCATACTATATACCATCGGCTAACTTGTGAGTTCCAAAAATATGTCATGTTAAAGGTTTTCTATAGAGATGACTATTTCCCCAAACAGTGTGGTAACACTTGGGGTTCTTACGGTAAGTGTAAAAGGCCGGGGTGGCTAGATCGAGGTGGCGGACGGGTTGTGCACAGATTTCATCGCTATTTTCGTGGTTTCGTGCTTGCATGTTCGTTTCGTCTGTGAATTTTCGTAGTTTTCGGGTGGCCGCGACCGACGGCGACGGGTTTTGTCTGTAAATTTTCGTAGTTTCCGGCTCTTCAACTTCTTCGATGTTCATTTTTCGTGGTAATTCTCGTACTTTCCGGTGGTCTGCGGTGCTCTTGAAAGGGTCTAAAACGGGTTTCGTCTGTAAATTTTCGTAGTTTTATGCCTTTGGAAATTCTTCAATGTTCATTTTTCGTGGTAATTCTCGTACTTTTCGGTGTTCTCCAATGCTCTTGAACAGGGTTTTTACAATAAAACTCGTGCTTTTTTGACGCTTTTGGCGCTGCAACATCCGGCCCAAGAACTGAAGTCAAGTTTGCATGGTAATTCTCAACATCCGGCTCACATAGAGTGCTCACAAATAGGGTGCTCCCATAGAGTGGTCACACATAGAGTGCTCACATAGAATGGTCACACCTAGAGTGCTCCCATAGAGTGCCCACACATAGAGTGTTCCCATAGAGTGCTCACACATAGAGTGCTCACATAGAGTGCTCACACATAGCGTGCTCCCATACAGTGGTCACATATAGAGTGCTCCCATAGAGTGGTCACACATAGAATGCTNCACACGGAGAGTGCTGGCACATAGGGTGCTCACACATAGGGTGGTCACACAAGAGTGGTCACACATAGGGTGCTCACACATGCTGCTCACACACAGAGTGCTCACATCGAGTGGTCACACATAGAGTGCTTCTACATAGAGTGCTCACACATAGAGTGCTCACACATAGGGTGCTCACACAGAAACAGGTCAGAAACAGCCAGGTTTTTGGCAAAGAGACCTTGGGCCCACATAGCTTTCCAAACCTACAAATAGTACGAGTAGTAGTGGTGGTGATGTGGTGAAATGTGATGTGAGATAGCCTTATAGAATGTATGTCGTTTCATTGCATTTCGTTTTTACACTGTTTGGGGTCTCTTGCCGGGATAATTAATTTGTGTTTTTGCATTTTCTGGTTGAAATAAGTTCAGTCCTTAAAAATCATTTGGAAGATGAAATGTGCGTTTGGGTTTCGGCCAATTTTCAGGTGCTTTCGCTGTTAGATTCGGGGAGTGTAAATGGTTGGCATTTTCTTAAGGATCCTTAAACTCCCCTCACACTTTGTAAAAGTGGGCCCTGGATCCAGTCATAAATGGGATTATAACGAACCTCTTTTTCCCCAGTTGCACGACTTTATGTTCGGCCATTCACCAGTAGGGCCGGTTATTAAACTCCACAAAAATAACCTGCAATTTGTTGGGGAACACTCAAAGGGCCTGTTTTGTCCAAACTTGCCAGGTAGTGCAGTCCAAAAGCCCTTACACATGGGTGGCACAGAACAAGGAGGCAAGTGAAGGTAAGGGACCACATGGAGGATCATCTGAGTTAGTAAGTGGTTAGGAATCCCCATTTATAAGCCATTTTGGCCATTTAGAATTGGACCAACCCTACTTAGGGGACTTACGAACCATGGTTATTAATCACTTACCAACATGAGATGATTGTAAACTGCTGTGGAGGTGGTTGCCTTCAAAGATTGTTCTGAAATCTTTACGCCCCCCGGAGACTAATGTCTCCTACAAGGTGGGCCCTGACCAGTTATAAATAGAGTTATAAGTTATAACCCTACTTGGGCGGGGTTATAACCCCTATAACCCAGTTATAGTGGTTATTTCACCCCATTTATAAGTATTTAAAAACTGGTAGGGGCCCACCTTCAAGAGGTCTATGTTTGTTTTCGGTGGGACAAGTGCACATCGTTTTTTCAGGGTGGCCCAAGAAGCTTTGGTCTTTGAACCATTTCAAAGAAGATGCGGTTTGCACTTTCAAAGGTGAACATTTCCCATGAAACACATCCATAGGACTGGTGTTTACAAAAATCAACTGTTTGTCAGTGTATAAACCTAAACATCCTGTCGCACCTCCTGAGGTTCCGTATCTGGACCCCAAAAACGTACCAATCAAACACCTCAGACTTACTTGGAGGATCATCCCAGGACTTGTAAGTGGTTAGGATCACCCCCATTTTTAAGCCATGAACTTCGGCCATTTATAAGGGGAATAACCGTACTTAGGGGACTCACTAACCATTGTTATTCACCACTTACAAGTCGTGGGATGATCCTCCAAGTAACCAATTGGTTTGCAACTGTTGCGACGTTGTTTTGCCGCTATGTTTTTTGGAGGATCCATGCCATGCACATTTTCTAGAGCCAGCAAGTCGATGCCCCTATATGGATGTTTCTGAAAATAGTGGTACCCCCAAGTCATCCATTTTAATAGGGTTTTCCACTATAAACCATCCATTTTTGGGTACCCCTATTTTTGGCAACACCCATATAAGTAGGTTGTTTCCGTCCCCAAAAAATAGGTGACCTAAACCATCAACAATTACCACAAAGACGCGTCACGATCGCTTCGCTTCCATGGGCAGGCCTAGTATACACTATGTTTGAAACCCTATACAAAAATAAAGATAGCTTTGCCTGGAAAATATAAACATACTTTCAAGGGGTTTTTGTTATAAACTCCCATGGTGTTATAACTGGATCTAAGAGACCCAGCTTGTACTTGGAGGATCATCCCAGTTAGTAAGTGGTTAGTAACCTCCATTTACGAGCCACTTAGGCCATTTGGAAAGGGAATAACCCCATTTAGTGGACTTACCAACCATGGTTATTAACCACTTACAAGTCCTGGGATGATCCTCCAAGCGTTAAACGGTCCAGGCGCAGTTTGGTCCCATCTATGCCCATACGGCGCTGCTGAACTTCCGTGATGAGATGTATCTGATTGCAGGGAGTCGCCATGTAGGCGAGATGCATGCATGCCGGAAAAGTGCCTGAAATTGAGCAATGGACAAAAACCGTACTTGTTTAGAGTATATGGGGGTTTCCAAAAATAAGGGTACCCCAAAAAGGGTGGTTTATAATGGAAATCCCTGTTAAAATGGATACTGTAATTTGGGGGTACCACCATTTAAGGAAACCACCATATAGGGGATTATTGAAAAGGAACACCATCTTGCAAAGGATCATTTTTCAGGGGTTATGTTAATGCTATGTAAAGGTTGGGGGTGTAACCATTTCATGTAATTTCATGAACCACAGAAACATCAATGAATCTTATGACCATTCGCCCACGAGACATAAAGTCATACCTACTTGGATGTCCCAGGAAGTTAGGATCAAAGGTTAGGATCAGTGGGTTATAAACCTATTGTATCCCATTTAGAAAATATTTAGAAATAGGTGAAATAACCCATTGATCCTAACTTCCAACGGGACATCCTAGCAACGAGCAACGAGGATCGGTTTGTCCTTTAGGGGTTCCAAACTCACAGCAATCCTCACGAGCGGTATGACTGAAGGAGTTTGGAAGACTACAAGGTGGGCCCCCCCAAAAAACAGTTATAAGTGGAGTTATAGGACCCCTTTAAATGGCATCAAAAATGGGTTTCACTGGGTTTTTTCACCCTACTTATAGGGGTCAACACCATCCCATTTGTAATTGGTATGAGCCCACCTTGTGAAATTCTTTTCGGCATGCATTTTGCTTGATTATGAAAATTTGACTCGCATGAAATGAGTGACCGGTGCCAACGTCGACCAACCATTTGATCGCATCATAGGGTGAACCTGTCACATCATCGCATCCATCAAATCCCCAACCGTTGTAGCCTTGACCTCGGCAGATTTGTTGATGAAAGGCAATCTCTCCAACGAGGTTTGGCGCAGCGATGACAAGGTGTGTTTTGATGTTTTTTGTTGTCGAATGTTGACGAATCAGCCAATCTTCCAGTCATATCTTGGGATTGGAGGTGTTTGGGACTTAAGCTTTGCCAGATATGTTTGAAATGTTGGCGAAGCAGCTACAAAGTGGGCCCAAAAACCAGTTATGAATCGAGTCATAGCCCCTGTAGATGGCCGAAAATACATGGGTTTGCTTGGGGAAGTTATAACCCAAATGGGCTACAGCTGAGGAATCAGCTAATGGTTGCACTCCTTGAAACTAACAAGTGAAAATAAATCTCGAAACGATCGTTTCAGGGGCGAGCTGGTAGTTTCAGGGAGGGTAATTGTTGGTTTGGCATCCCCTTGTGAAAGGGATTGTTCCTTACGGGTAACCACCAATTTACCACTAGTAACCAAGGTTTGTAATAAATTTTAACCGGTTTTAACACGGTGTAAAAGATTTGTTTGTCTATATAGGAACTCTTAAAATGGATTGTGTGGGTATTGCGAACGCGTATGTAAAAAACCTTGAATTTGGTTGATGGTTATGTTAGGAACATATATATCAATTGTTATGTTTGTTCTTGGGCTGCCGTGAAGGACTTTGGCGATCTGGCAAAGCTTGGTTGATGTCAGGTAATCCCTTGTATGATCCTGCAGTTTGAAATGTAACCTACTGGAAGATAAGCTTTAGTGCTTGGAGGATCATCCCAGGACTTGTAAGTGGTTAATAACCATGGTTAGCAAATCCCCTAAGGATCGGGTTGTGGGACTTTCCAAATGGCCGAACTCCATGACTTCTAAATGGGGGTGATCCTAACTCCTAACCACTGAACCAAGTCCTGGGATGATCCTCCAAGCAGCTGGGGCCCATACTTTTACCTTCCTCATGTTTTTTGGCTTGAACGGTTTCAGATTAAACAAATTCTTTGGGAAATGATCAATTTGTATGGGATTCTTCAGGGGTGGTGGTGATTCCCCTCATCTTCCCTAATGTTCCCCAATCTTCCCTAGGAATCCTTACAATTCCCCAGTTACCCATCTCCTTGGAAAAAAACACATGATGAAACGATGGTATCGAGCTGCTGTGGGAATGCAGTTGAAGAGGCTGACAATGGCATTGCTTTCCCAGACTGGTTGGATGACCAAAGTGCACCACTCATGGAATGGAGGGACAAGAGACCCTTTGGTTCAGGGACCACCAACCAAAAAAGGAGGGAAGACAGGGCCAACAAGCAGTGGAGTGCCATGGACCCGTTGCTTTCGAAAAGTGAGCACTTACAATGTTTGAAAGACTTGCTTTCAGAAGGAAAAAGCTTATCTACCCACTGAAGTCTCCTTGCTTGATGACATTTTGACAGCTGGTGTGGCAGGGTCCTTCGGTTGGGGCGTGTGTTCCAGGGAGACGTTTGGTGAGTCTTTGCCCGTAAAGCATTCCTAACCGGAGAAACTTCAGAATCTTCAAAGCAAGATGTGCCTAGTGCCTATGAAATCTATGAAACTTGACCTCCTTCGTGAGTTGGTCAACCCATGTGATAAACACTAGCCAAATTCAATCATTCCCGGGTTTAAAACACACATCTGGGTGGTGGTTTCAAATATGTTTTATTTTCACCCCTATTTGGGGAATATTTCCAATTTGACTAATGTTTTCAAGGGGCTTGACACCACCAACTAGACATGTTTGAAACCATCGCCCGGTTAGCATTACGTGACATTTGATCAACAAGAACAACTCTATCCATATACATTCGTTTGTACCGGTTGGTTAAGAACAAGGGTTCCCTAAAGGGACTATACTGATCCCCAAAAAGGAAGGGGAGCATGACCGCTGTTTGTAACTTAAACACCCATGGTTTCGCAGCTTTAGCTCATCTAATCCCTAGTTTGAAGCTGGTAGTTGGCTAGCCATGCATGTGAAAAATATGCTTGTTAAAATGTTGTACGGCAAAGCGATGTACACGGGTGTTGTTTAGTCAGGGATACCACTGGGTACCAAAGCACAAAGCATGGTGTGCTTGTCATGGTCTTCAAAATCTTTTTGTGTAGAGCGTATGCCTTAAAGCTGTTGATGGAAGAAATGTTGCACCACTTGATATGGCCATGATATGGCAAAAATCATGAAATATCAAATAGATCCCATCCAATATAAGGTTACATATAATCTCACATGATGCGGGATTTCTTCCATCAACTGTAGTGATTAGGTTTTACAGCGAATTTTTTGCCGGGCGTTTCCGACCAGTTCGCAGGGAAAGACGTGGCGCTACTTGGTACCGCGCTCCAAACGTTTCTCCGGAAGGTGTGGTTTGCAAGTTCGGTGTGGCTGTGCCGAAAACCGTGGTTTAGATTGCAAGGTAGACACCTACCAGTTACGAATGGAGTTATACACCCTATAAATGGCCTTATACATGAGTAACTGGGGTTATAAACATACTTAAAGGGGTTATAGCTCATTTATAAATGGTAGGGGCCCATCTTGATACATTTAACATCAATTTTGCTACTTGGTGGTTGAGCCACCCATGTCGCAAAATACGCTCGTCAATTTGGATCATCTCTCCAGGTAGGGGTGAAAATGAAGAAATTTCGGGGATTCCAATAAGACCATCATTTTCAGTGTTTTTCCCGTAAAGACCAGTGTTGTACCAAGGATTTTCAATTAACGAATCCAGGGACAATTACTTAAACAGTCTTGGACTTCCAGGGAAAAGCTTGCAACACCTTCCTTTTGATCCACCCTTGCTGAGTAATGTACCCAACAATTATAAGATATTATAAGGCCATTTATGGGGGGTTATAGCTCCGCTTATATAAGATATGTAACTAAGCAAATACTAAGCAAACCACTCAGACCTGTCATCGAGTTTTGTTCTGATCGTCAGGCGTGGTCATGCTTCCACTGTGGATGCTGAAGGCGTCATTTTCTTCGTTCGGGGCACCCGGCTGGGGTTGGCTGGTCGCGGGAGGCGTTAGCGGTGAAGATTGGCCAGGGATCATGATACTGTTGATGGAATAAATCCGGCGATCACCAGTTGAAGATGCTAAATATGTACCGTTATTTCCAAAGGTTTTATACGTCTCAGGTGGATGTTTAGGATTTCTTCCATCAACAGTGTTACCCATGTTTTTTTGGCAGATTAAATAATGTATATAAATCTATGGTAGTTTTGAGGGATTTCCCTTAAAAGAAGTGCATCATTGTTTAAGTTAATAATTTCATTGGAATCGAAGGGTTGACTGCCCGAAAAGAATCAAACGAGGCCCACCACGGGCAGGAGGGGTGGAACTACCAGGTGTCGGTGGAGGTCGAGGTGCCAAGGGCCTTGCAGATGATGTTCAGCCAGTTGCTTACCATGGGCTGCCGGTGGTTGTCACTGAGACGCTCGTGCATGGCTTCTGGGGCATGAACACGATTGACATGACGCCAGGCGCTGGAAACTTGTGCTTAGCCAGTGTGACCAACAAGATTGGATACCTGGGGATCTGTCAGACCCAGGCTCAAAAGGACTTCATCCACACCCGCTTGAAAAAGGAGATCTTGAAAGAAATGGGCAAAGCAGGTGCATTATGAAACCCACTACAATCCCTATCTAGGTGGTGGTTTCAAATATTTTTTATTTTCACCCCTATTTGCGGAAGATTCCCATTTTGACTAATATTTTTCAAATGGGTTGAAACCACCAACTAGATAAGGCCTCTTATTTCAGGCTAAACGAAAGTGGCATTTGAAGGGGGCCTTAAGGCCGTCATCTTTACGTCTCATGTCTTTGAAGTGTTGGTAGAGGTTTCAAATCCCATGTATGGTCAATATTTACCTACCACCCCATTAGTATCAATGTCTGGTTAATATTTACTGGGCATATCTTAGATTAGCCTTATTCCCTTAGCTCCTTTGAGTTTGGCGGGAATTTACATGTAACCCACTCCCGCATGAATGCTTGATTTGTGTTTAGTAAACGTAGGGATTTATTGATCATATGGGTACATTCAGTTGATGGGGTGTACCTATCCCTAGACATCCAGGGCCACCGGAACTGTGGTTCGGTATGACTGGAGCATTAAAATCATACCGGTCAACTTGGAGGATCATCCCAGGACTTGGATGCCTGTGGGACCCCTTCCCCTTCCAAATGGCCGAACTCCATGGCTTCTAAATGTGGGTGATCCTCACCAGTCATTAACTGGGGTGATCCTCCAGGTATGGTTCCGTTTCCCGCCGCAAAGCAACAGGTTATGGGTGGCTTTCATGGCAAGTCGGAGGTCGGGAATGATTGTCTCTTGGCGAGCAAGACTTCTCGGTTCGTGAGAATTAGAAGGTGGGCCCACAAACCAGTTACAGATGGGTTGAAATAACCCCTTAAAAGTAGGGTTGTTTGACCCCAGGGAAATTGAGTTATTTTTCGGCTTTTTATCGGGGTCCCATGTCATGATAACTGGTTTTGTTGGTATAAACAACCTCAAAATCCAAGGCGGCCAAAAAATCAACGGTCTTTTCTGTTTTCTGAACAGAAACTTTAATTCAGTAAGGATTCATGACGATTCCAGGGGACTTGACTTACAGGGAACATGTTATAAATGTGATGAAATGGGGCCCCTTAAAAGTAGGGTCATTTCACCGCAAGGAAACCCAGTTATTTTCAGCCTTGTGTTTGGGGCCACTTATAACTGGTTTTTTGGGGGGCCCACTTTGCAGGGCTTCGTGGTTGGTGGCTTCTGTTTTGCTTGTAATGGGCTTGTTGCATACGCGGATGTATTCTTACCAGGTGGGCCCCTACAAGTTGTAAGTGGAGTTATAACCCAAGTATAGGGCCTATAGGGATCCCTATTAACCAACTAGTTTAATGGATTGTAACAAGCGTTTTGATCACTGGTCAGGTTGGAGTAGTCAAGATGGCTACGTTTGGCACTTTTTGGGTCACGCGCATTGGAGTGGTCGACATGGCCATGCTGCGGTAGCATGGCCGGCGGAAACAGTTGGTTGGGGGTTGCTTGGATGTCCCAGGAAGTTAGTAAATGGTGAGTAAATGTTTTTTTCTCACTTACAAATGGGATATTTTGGGGTGATAACCCATTTACTAACCATTTACTAAGTTCCTGGGAACTCCAAGTGTGGTGCTGCAAGGAGGGCGTTTCGGACCCAGTTGTAAGTGGAGTGACATGGGGCCCCTATAAGATTTCCTATAACAAATGAAAGGCCTTTTGGGTATTTAATGTCTTTGGTGCCATATGTCCTCGAATTTCATGTTGATCTATTGCTATCATTTAGTTAGTGAAATGCAAGTAATCTTGAGTAAGTGGAGTTATAACCCTATAAATGGCCTCATAAATAGTTAATTTGGGCTTATGACACTACTTACAGGGGTTAGCTATAACCCCATTTGTAACAGGTTTTATGGGCCCAGCATTGTAGGTACTTGGATGCACTTGGTGGCTCATGGTAGTAAGTTGGGTGAGTTCATTTTGTTTATGGGGACTTATAAACCAACTGAATAGGGTTTGACTATAGATATTATAGCTATAACCCACCATATATGACTATACAATATATCATACTGACTATCTACCATGAGCCACCAAGTAGGGTCTATGGTCGTTGTTTTTTTTCCAATCCTGATTTTTTCGGGGCTACCGTAGTTTTGGAGTTTGGAGGCTGTAAATTTGGGATATCAAGTTGTCAGGGGTTAAGTGCAGGTTTCGGTTGGGGTCCCCAGGGCCTTCAAGTGAACATGTTTCCTCCATATAGTCATTGCCTTACATGGTAGAGCACCTCCTAATTTTCCATCAAAAAATTGAATGGGACCGAATCCCAACGGACCCCTTAACAAGTTCCTAGGTTAGTAAATACCCAGGTTGAGGGGGTCCATTCAGTGGGTCCTTTTTGGGAGATTTCTTGGAAATTTATCTTTCGTTGTTGGTGAGATGTCGTGAAAGATTTTTTTTCCCCAACCCTGACCGCAGTTCCAAGTAACTGAATTGCACCCTAAAGTTGAGCATAAAGAGAAAAACTAGGTGGTGGCAACTCAAATATTTTTTATTTTCATCCCGATCCTTAGGGAAATGATCCAATTTGACGAGCATATTTTTCAAATGGTTTGAAACTACCAACTAGAAAAGGATGGAAGACAAGGCGTTCCTTTTGGGATGGTAACTTTTTCAGGGGTAAAACGATCAACTTTGGTGGAAATTTGCCCAATGTTGGTAGTTGGGTGAAAAATCCTGTTTCTAGCCTATGGAACGGAAATCATGGTGAAGTGGCCCCCGCGGGTTCAGATGGAACAGAACAGAACAGTTGGGGAGGCTGGCATAGAGTTGTCGCACACCGTGGTGAATCAGCCCCTCCGGTCACACGTCCCCAACAGTCAATGGTGGAAAAGGGGGCATTGAAGAGCATCTTGATGCCTTCCTGCGCCTCAACCAAGATATCCTCCGACAGCCTTACCCACAACATAAGGACACCCTAGTCAAGGACTCCAACATCATTAACTACGCAGTCGAATGCACTGATGACAGATGACCCATACCTTATTCGACGAAACTTGTATAACCATACGTACGCCCAGACAGCCATACGTCCTTATCCTATTAACTGGCGGAAAAGGGCGTGGAAAAACAACGCCGGAGAGGACTGAATGGTTTTGAGGTCAAAACCATCCGTCCTGAGCTCAAAAGTGAAACATGCATTTTACATATGAAAAGACGGAGAAGCACACAGAGAAACAACTATGCGGGTTCAAGCACAAGAAGACCATGACAGGAGACCAGCACTGCTGAGAGAGCGCAGACCAGACCACCAACACCGGATTCCTCCATTTTAGGTAACTGAAATGTTTGGTGATAGTTTGACAAAAGAAAATCTGATGGGTTTTGCTAGTACCCACGTATAACTGGTAAGTGGGGCCCACGTACCTAGAACGAATCACCTGACACTTACCGGGTTTGGTGAAGGATTAGTTTTGAAAATCCACCTGTTTCGGGTTGATTGGAGGATCATCCGGACGGTATCGTAAGTAGTGATCGGATCACCCCGATTTATAAGCCATTTGGAAGTGGTCCCACAACCCGATCCTTAGGAGACTTGGTTATTACTATTACCCACTTCTTTAACTGGGATGACCCTCCAAGTAGTGCCTAGTCTTCCAAAATCCTTGGGTGTCATATCTTGTGAGGAAGGTTTGAGTTTGTTGAGCCCCCTATGGGCCTTTTGCTTCAGGAGGTGTTTGGATTATCCAAACACCCATCGTCACAAGATAGCTTGTTTAAAGCAAAAACGCATCTTGGCCTCTTCAGCCCTCAACTCAATAGCTGTTTCTGGTTCCCTTTGTAGGTGGGTTTGGTGATATATAATCCCCCAATTGGCAGTATATACCACTTATATATCACTTATAGTCCTTGCCAATTGGGGGATTATATATCACCTACCACCTATTAAGGGAACCAGGTTTCACTCCATTGATCAACACTTTGAGGTCATGTCTTCTAAGAGTGACTTGGTTAGTTTGGCCGTTGTTTTTTTTGGAGGGGGTGATGTTGAGTTCCAGATGTGGGGAGTCGGTAAAGTGGATTGACTTGTTGAAAATAAGTGGATGTATTGTTGCTTATACCCTATCCCATAGAGTCCATGGGACTGGAATACATGGAATACTTACCTACATTTAGTTGGATTTCATGGTAGATGTAGGTAAATATGCCAGTCCCATGGATCCTTTAAGTGTAACAACTGGGCTGATTTTACTGGTGGTTCATATCACATCATGCGAACTCGTGCCCCAAAGACACGACGTGGGAATTGGCCGAGTTTGTTTGGATTAGTTCTTGACGAGTCTTTTGAATAAAGCACCCCATCACAAATAGTGGTTTAACAAAGCTTTGATAAGGGAAACCAATGGCTAATAAATGGTTAACTAGGTGGTGGTTTCATTTTTTATTTTTACCCCTATGTGGGAAAATGATTGCCAATTTGACGAGCATATTTTTCAAATGGGTTGGTTCAACAACCAACTAGTTAATAATTAATAGGCCCTTAATACGGCAATACTTGGCAAATCTTTGGGGTATCATCGTCCCGAAAATACCCCACCCAGTCACCAATCGCCCCTGAAAAAATTTGCAAACCGGAGAGGTTGCATCAGGAGTTTCTTCCAGCCATGGGTTTTTGTCCGCAAGTGTTCTTTTTTTGGATCCCAAGGTTGGGCTCCAAAAACCGGGTTAGAAATGGGGTTATAGCTAACTCCCATAAAGTCGGGTGAAATAACCCCAGTTATCCATATGTAAGGGGTAAAATAACCCCATAAAGTAGGGTTATAATCCGAGTTATCCATATATATAAGGCCCGGCCATTTATAGGGGCCCCATTAACTCCACGTAGTAAAAGATTCTTTGCAATTCACTAAATGGATCAACATAGAAATTTGAGGGCATATGGCACCAAAGACAGATATACCTTTTAGAAGCCTTTCATTTGTTACAGGTAAAAACCCACCAGCTATAGTCATGAAGATGCATTTGTTAATTCAAGGCCTTTACAAAGATGGGTCCTGCTACTTGAAATGCTCTTAAGGAGGGTTGTTCAGAGGTAGATTCAGGAGACTACAGCGCATATATGCAATTAATGTATGATTCATTTGGTTTTGTACACGGCATAAATTCAACATGAATACACACACACACACCAAAGTCCATGCTTTACGAAAATGGCAATGTGGTCATTTTGGCATTCATGTGAAATTTTGGTGTTTTGCTGTGCAACCTACCTTAAGTTCTCAGTAAAACTTGTTGATTTTCGCAACCGAAGCCAAGAAAATGAATTACAGCCTCCTCAGGCTGGATCATTGTCTTGGGCGGCCATGACAATCAGAAACTCGGATGTTGAGCGCGTTGATTCTCGATGCTTTTGTAGTATGTGATTCTGTTCCTCCCCCAAAATCCCTCACAAACTTGGATTGGGAAATCTAATTGCTCAAAAACTTGGATGTGTTTTTATATCCCCTTTGAATGAGGTCCACATTAGATAATTGAGCCGTGCCAACAAAAATCCTTGGATCCATGATACTGGTTTCTTCATGCGGATCCTTTATAACTACCTTTACTAATGTGGCTGTTCATTCCCTATATGACCCAACACAACTGCGGGGTACCTTTGTTCACTGCTCAAGTTGGATTTCTGTTAACGCTTCAAGCTGCTAGAGGTCAAGGATGATCGTCGGTTGATCCAGTCCAATATGTTGCGGGTAAACGATTAACCGCTTCGGCTAACCTCATTTTCAACGTGGTTTAGTACGGAAAACCGCCCAAAAATGGAGTTGATTTGGCTTGGCGGGTTATTATTTACTCAGAGATGTTGTCATCCCTGAGTCATTGATCATTCAGAGTGCATACCCAGAAACCTAACGAAAACATGCTGCATTTACCAACATGAAAACTATTGAAAACTCCTAAACTGCCCCATTGAGTGTTTGGGAGATTGATTTTGTGAGGTTGATTTTGGGACATTTGATAGCACCAACACGGAAACACTGCAACTCCTATAATATATGTTTTGACGTGCATTTTTGCATGTTTGGGAGTCTGGTTTTGTGAGGTTGCAAGGGACATTTGAGAAACACTGCAACTCCTATATGTGTTGGTCACTTGAGATGTGTTTTCCCTAGACATCCAGAGAAGATGTAGATGGGACCCCCCCATCACTTATCATAACAACCTTGTCAAGAGGTATTTGGAGTATTTTTTGGATGTGTATGGGAAGTAAAATGTGTGTGTTTTTTTTGGGGTGAGGCACCATTTTTTTCGATGTAGAGGGAAATAAAATGATTTTTTTGGGTGAGGCACCAAAATTGATTTTCTTCTTATGTCATTTAGGTTCATGGAGCATGTGATTGGTGTTTGTTGTCTCATCTCAAGGAAATATTTGAACGACGTGTGGAAGATCCATCACATCGCGCACCTTTCTCGGCAGTTGTCAATGGGGGGTTACTCGTACTTGGAGGATCATCCTATTTAATAAGTGGTTAATGACCGTGGTTAGTAAGTCGCCTAAATGGGATTATTCCCCTTCCAAATGGCCTAAATGGCTTATAAATAGGGCTTACTAACTACTTACTAAATGGGATGATCCTCCAAGTACCCCTGAGTTTCTTCAGTGAAGTTTTCAAATGACCGTGATGGGACCATGAATGTCAGAGCCACAAGAGGGGACACTATAGTGGTTAATACTGTTGATGGCTGAAATCCTGCACCACCTGGGATGTATGAAACCTATCAACTGGTGCAGGATTTCATCCATCCATCAACAGTATCATGGAGATCTAAAAGGAAACCCCCACTCCCCACAAAATATGATGGCAATGAGGGATGCTTGGTACAAGGTGGGCCCAACAACCAGTTATACATGGGGTGAAATCACCCCTAGAAGTAGGGTTTGTTGACCCCAGTTAACCCTGTATAAAGCTAGTTGGAGGGGCGCCATAACAGTGGCCCACCTTGGTAATTAACAACCCTTTGACAAGGCGGAGTCAATTTTGGTAGTGTTTGTCCCGGAGGGGGGGATCCAGGATTCTCGTGAGAAGGTAAGAACAAATCCGCATTGTTTCATGTTGTTGATTTGTTGAAGATGAGTTTCTGCCATGGTAAAATCTGCCATTTCTTTGGCAAAGTTTCTTTGACAACATGCCATGAGGACATTTATACTGGTTACCATCGCGGAAATCAGATTTGGATGTCTTGAAATAGTTTCTTGCGCGGAAAAAAAGTCGCTGTACCCATTGACATTTCGGGAACATGTTTGGAACATTTTTTTCAACCATCAACAGTCAAATGGACGCTGGAAATAGTGATTTGAAAAGGGTAACTCCGGCTTGGGGCCCCTACCAATAATGGAGTTATAACCCCTACAAATTGCCTTAAACATTGGTAACTAGGGTTTTAACCCCTAGAAATGGAGGTGTAGCCCTACTCACAACTGGTTTTGAGACCCTTTTTGTAGGGATTGTCGAGGTTTGTCATTTGTTGTTTTTTGGCGGATGGAATCCATATCGAGAGACTATCGTAGTTGGTCACTAGTGATCCTTATAATGGCTCGCTATAAACTCATAGAGTTCCGTCATTTTTTTAATCCCCAATACATAGACAGCCGTGTTAAGGTTTGCTGAAAAATCTTCGGTTGAGAGCAAGGGTTCTCCACTCCGAGGCAGCCTGATACAGGTTTGGGTCATTTAAGAGCTCAATGGGTCCAAGTGACATCATCTGCACCCTGGTGCCATGGCGAGAAAGGATGGAGAGATGTGCAGAAATTTCGGAAGGGGGAATAACAAAATAGCAACGGCTGAGGCACTAAATGGTTTTCATAATTTGGGAACTAGTGTTAGCTATTTAGCAAGAATGACCAAAACCCTGGTTATTTGCTGTATGTAGGGGACGAAACTCTTACTTTACCCAGTTACACAAATACGGGAGTTGCGTAACCCACAAATGTAGGAACTATAGGTTGTTGTTTTTTCTTTTTTTTAAGGGGCACTTTTTGACCTTCGATTTCCATGCTTAGAGTGGGAATGGGCATGAAGGGGCAGAAACCACGGAAACCAACCCAGTTACTATCTTGGATTTGTTGCTTTGGTGATGTTTTATTTTCTACCATGGCAATTCACTATCAACTTCTTAAAAAAAACAGGTGGTGGTTTCAAATATTTTTTATTTTCATCCTTACCTCGGGAAAACCATCCAATTTGACGAGCATATTTTTCAAATGGGTTGAAACCACCAACCAGCAAATCACTATCAACTGCTTCTTTGGATTTTTTTTGTTTTATTTTGTTCCAATCAACTTAAACTAATCCAAGCTATGTACTCAGTTCATGGCAACTTTAAAGGTCATGCCCAGGGCCCCAAGTTTATTCATTTCCCCTCGGACTTCCCTCAACACCACCGAAGCTGAGAAGGTGTCATTTCGACCGACCCCCCAAAACATATACACCCCAGAAAACTAACACGGAACTTGAAAATCACCCATTTGGAAAGGAAAAACATCTTCTAAACCTTCATTTTGGGGTTCCATGGCAATTTTCAGGGGTGTATCTCAAAAAACACCAAATACCCCAGTTTCGGTTTTCCGCGAATGTATTTCTAGGCTTTTTGTTCGCCACCAATCCCTTCAACATATACCGCCGCCCGCGGGCTAAACAAAAAAAACAAAACCGAGGACGCCACGCTATGGTCATAGTACTGTGGTGGACTCACAGGTTGCGGAAGTGATTTCGAAGATTTCGGTTTTTTGGGGATGGATCAATTAACCTACATGTTTTAGTAGGGTTTTTTAATGGTAAATCACCTGGTTTTGTAGGTGGCCCAAAACCTGTATTTTTTCATGGTTTTGGGGGTGCTCGTGGTGGTTGATGGTTGCAATTTGAACCATCCATGATTACTTGGATTTGTTGAAACCACATATGGTGGGGTCAAGGTGGTTCAACCCTTAAAACTAGCAGCTCCTTGATTGAAAGTCAATGGTTTGGAAGATGAAGTTTCCTTTTGGGTCTTGGCCCATTTTCAGTGGCTTTTGCTGTTTGTTTCAATGATTGTACTCTCCCAAAGTTTCAAGGAGGGAACCTGAAAATCGATGTTGTTGGAAAAGGAAACTCTCATCTACAACACATGTTTTTTTGTGTTCCATATATTAAACTTGGGGAGCGTAAGTTTCTTCCAATTTGATTTGCTTTGAGCTTCACATCAAGTACATGGATATACATGGAACATCTCCACTGCACATGGTGGAGCAGAACTTGAAGGTAGCGTGTCAAGTATGTGTGCGTTGGGGGCTGCTAAAACCTTGTAGCAGTATGCAACAGTGGGAAAATCATCATGACTATTTACGAAGGGACCTTTAACTAACCTGCACTATCCACATGTGTGCAGTACGGAAATAGGCAAACATTGAGGTTGTTTGTTAAACCAGAGCCACAAAATGGGTTCACCGTGAGATATACCACATAGATGTAGCCGAATGTAATAGATGCAACCAATTTTTCCAGATGTACTAGATGCTGAAAAAACGGGAAATTGGAATGTAAGGTATTTGCAAGACAAACAATCTCATTTCGTGGAAAAGATCCACACTCCATAGAACCCATGTATGGTATACTCCAAATAGCTATATTTGAAAGGAGACATTGTTGACGGAAGAAATCCTGCACCACCTTACATGTATGAAACCCTGTAAAATAATGGAATGCTTACCATGTCGACTGCAGGCTTCTTACATCAACAATACCTTTTACAAACCCATCATTTTTGGTAGCCATTTGTTAAATTTCAGGGTTGTATTTACCAAAGATTTGGTCCAAACATGTAGATCCACCCATTCTGGTTGGATGGCTTGCAGTCCTCTATGGATTTTTTTCCGCTGTTCCAAGGCCACAGATCTCAACTTACGGTGATATTTGCAGGATTTAGGGAACTAACAGAAAGACCCAACTCCTTTGATCCCAAGAGAAACTGCAAGACCTGGGAAACATCAATATTTGTTTCAATTGGATGTTTTATTTTTGAATCTTTACATGGAACATGGTTGAAACTTAAAAATCTTAAAACATACCTGGAAAACATAGGAAGGTTGCCTTTTTATAGGCAACTGGATTGCTGGTTTTCCAGGGATTTATGGTTTATGAACATCAACAGCAACTTGTGATAACTTTTCGTGTTGCCAGGATCGCATTTTCTTGATGGGTGGTTTCTTTGCCCACAAGGTGGCTTTGCTGAAATGGCAATGGAGGTGGTTGCTTGATGCGTCAAAATCGTCTTTTGAAACCCCGAACTGACCATCTACTGTAAATGGTGAGCTATGAACATTTAGTGGTTCATAGAAGGTAAATTCCTACCATGTTGATTTTAGGGAGGTATGAGATCATCTTAACATCGCGACAAGTATCCCAGATGTTCTGATTTGCCAAAGTCTTTGGATCGGAATCATGGACGGGGTTCATTTCCCCCAGATTAATCTCAAATATAATCATTTCTTGGCAAACACGCAGAAGCCCTGGTAAACATCCAAATGAAAAGGTGCTTTTAGGTATGCATTTGGGGGTCAAAATACCTTCTCACTACGGTGTTTGGATGTTTTATGGGGACGGGAACTTTCCGTAGTACCCAGAAATTTCGGTGCTGAGTGGTGTTTTCCAGGGTTAAGCAAAATAATATTGTAACCTGATCTAAAAAGTGCGCAACTGTTCATCATTTGCTGCCCCAGATTTGGCCGCAAGGATGTTGTCGTGTCTCTTGGAACTTTGGATACCGAAGGAAGATCATCCAGTTACAGATGGATGGTGTACACTCCGGTTTTTTTTGTCTAGCATAGCTGGCTGGAAAATGGACGCGGACTGAAGATGTATTTCCTACTGACCATAGGGATATTTCAGCCAGCTATCTTAGTTTACCAGAGGGTAACTTAGATGTTCTACCAGTCTACCCACTGTTGAAGTTGAAACAAAGTTCCATCGCATCATGGAAAATTTGGAGAAGTTCCTTGCATTTCCTTGCACTGTTCGGTTGGTGGGTAACTATGGCAAGCTTATTGCCCAACAAACATTTTTTGTAACTGTTAATTCTTGAGGAGGCTTTAAACACAGTTGAGTTTGACTTTTTGTTTCGCTAGCATCAAAGTCATCCAATTGCCTCTTACACCCCCCGGGCACCCCAAAACCATGAAGGTTACGAAGGTTTTAGACCTTTTTCAAGATATGGATGAGAAAATGTCCCTCGTATAAATCCTCAACATCACAACAGCAATAGGTGGAGGTTGAAAGGGTGATGTTATGTTACAATGATGGAGGTTTATAGCCAACCAACTCTCTAAGAAAAGGGGCAGCAACATAGCAATGAACCCAGTTGGGAAACTCCCATGGCCGTATATCCACAAGAAAAAACGACGACAAATTCGCGATTTTTCTCATCACAAATCGTTGATACAGTTGATAGGTGGATGATGAAAAATACCTACATTTGAGCAATGAAAAAAACGGGCCCCTGGGTTGTTTAGGGTATTTTCCGGGCATGAAATCCTGCCCAGTCATGTGGGGATTATTTCATAAACCATGGTAAAGATCCCTATTAAACTACCAGTATAATGCAAAGGAATAGTTTTTTTTTCGTGGTTCATGTGTCCAAGAAATCTCCAACAGGACACACTGAATGGACCTCTAAACCTTTGTATCTAATAGCTCTAGTACCTTACCTAGGGGTCCGTTGGTAAGGTCCCGTTTGATTTTTGATTGAATGTGGGTACGTTAGGGGGTCCCATCACATGTGGGTACCGCCTGCGGTTTTTTACGTTGCTTTTTTTAACAGCCAGGAAACGGGACAAGTGGAATGCTTCAATGACGCACCTCGGTTTTCTGCAACTTTTTTTTTTGACGGGTGTATTTACGTTCCGGGGAACTAACATATCCCATAGAAAGGCACTTTTGAAGATGATTTTCCTTTTTCCCAGGTAGGACATGTTGGTTCCCTGGAGGGTATATAGCTGATGTTTTGTTTGAACAGTTTGTATCTTGTTTTTTCCCGATGAACCAACAAGGATTCCAATGAAATGAATGGTTCTTGTTTGATTTATTGGTTACAAATCGTTGCTCTTAAATGCTGATTCAAAAGTATAGGGGAAAAAGCAAGAAACAAATCCAGGATTTTCGGTTAGCAACGTTGGAACAACACCTGGTTGGTACAATTGAATCTGAAAGGATTTCAAGACACAAAGAAATAGAGTGACGAAACTTCAAATATTTTTTCCCTTGACATCCAAACACCCCCTGAGGTTCGGTAATTTAGACCCCAAACACATACTCGTACCTACAAAACAGCTTCTTAGGAGGAAATATTATGAAATATTTGGATATCTCGTGGTTTTTACCCGGAACCTTTGGTGAAAATGATCCAAGTTGTGTAGGTGTACCTGGATCTTCCAAGTGTGTAAAATTTGTGCCTTTTCACCCGAAAAACCTACCAAAAGGCACAATTTTTACCACATTTGGAAGATCCAGGTATTGCAGACATTGGGTGTCATGGAAAAATGTTGGATGCCCACCCCTCTGGGCTACACCAAGACAATACGCCTGTGGCGCAATGCATGGCTTGACACTATGTTTATCCAACTATCCATGGGCTGACATTGAGAAGAAGGTCATGCGCAGAGTGGCTTTGGTGGACACCACCATTGGAATGAAACGTGCCATTGATGTGCAGAGTGTGTATGGGAGGCACATCATGCACGTCAACTGGAAACCAGGCACAAGGATCACAGCAGACAGCAGTAACACTGAAGCTGCAGCAGATTTCGGTTACCACCCACGTGGAAAAACCGGGGTGGAGAAAGTCATCGATTTTTTTGGATTGAAAAAAAAATCATCCACAGCCACCAACTGAAACTTTGAGGTGGCAAGCTTGGAGGATCATCCCATTTACACCCTGGAAGATTAACGGCAGGAACCTACAAATCACCCATTTAGAAAAGGAAAATGATCTGAACCAAACCTCCGTCACTATGGTCCATGTTAATCTTTCAGGGTGTAATGAATGGTTAATATGGCAACTGGAAGATGTGCCCCTGCCACTTAGAGAAGTGGACTTATAAAATTAACTTATAGGGGTGATTTCACTCCATGTATACTTAGAGAAGCATCCCATGGCTTGTGAGAAGTTAATAACCATGGTGATGGTAAGTCCCCTAAGTAGGGTTGGTCTAGTTATAACTGGCTTATAGCCCCCGTAACAAACCACTTACTAACTGGGACGATCCTCCAAGAAGGAGTATAGTTTGCAACTGGCCACACGTGTTGCATGTCCCAGTGTGTTGCGACTCGCATGGATATGCAATAATCCCCCCCAAAAAATAAGTGGGTAGTATAATCTCCTATATACTCAGGAAATTACTAGGGTCACTTGGTCACCGGCTCAAGCTACTTACTGGGCCCCAAAAAAGGAAAGGACAATTTGAGAAAAACATCTGATTTCATCGGCAGTCTCAGCTTGATCGAACAGCATGGCCACACTTCTCGGCAGACCGGCTCTTGTGTCTCTTCCCTTGTGAGGAACACCATCTAATTGCATCTCATCCACTTGCGTTGAACGTGTACCCCGTTCTCAGTTGACGGTGGAGAGCCAGCTCCTAGCACTCCTGCTGGACCAAAATAAGAGCCTATCTTCACACTTCCGTCTCAAGAGAAAGAAGGCAATCATGCATTGAATGGACCCCGCCATGTCCGTTATTTTTGGAACCCAGTGATGCCAGGGAGTGGCTTAAACTCGGTGGCTCTTCCCTACTGGAGCTCCGTACCTTTGCCGCGCTCCGTGGCTCGCCTCGCCTCTTCTCCCGTCTTCTCATCTTCTCCGAAGGACACCTGGCTGCAAAGGTTGCGCCGGAACTTCAGCGACGAGACTGCGCACTTCCTACTATAGCTGTTATGTCAGGAGCTCCCGCCGCGCGTGCCACAGTGTCACATGACTGTGGGGGCACACGAGGCATCCTAGAAGGACAAGCTTGGAAGGCATACGAAACTTTTGGGATCGCTGACACTGACGAGACGACACCATGTCGCGCTGAAGGATGCGCTGGACATGCCGGGGTTATCCAAAAACATCCTGCCAAATTCAAGTAGCCATAGAGGAGACACACGCCCAAGAAAATATGCAATACACATTTCATTGGAAGTATGCCCACCCGATGGTTCTGTTGGAGTTCCCCACTATCTTGGAAAACCAACAGGTAACAGTGGGAAAATCCTCAGCGCTATTTCACTAAAAGGCCTTTATTAACCCTTGTCATTATCCACTTTTATAGTTTCCATTGGGCAGGATCCTACAGGTTAAGGAACTTCTACCGAAAAGATGCCGGGCTCCTACCAGGTTTAAGTGAAGTTTTATAACTACTTAAAACTCTGATACATGGGTCTTATACATGGGTCACTGGGGGTATAACCCTACGTCTACGGGTTATTTCACCCCATTTCTAACTAGTTTTTGCTCCCACTTGTAAATTGTAGCTTGGTTTTTTAAGATGTTTTTTAAAACCCGTAGTCTTCCAAAAATATTTTAAATACCTTGCGAAGGGGTGATTGGAGCCCCTTCGGTTTTCGGGGTAAAAACGCACCGATCCTCACAAGGCATTTGGAAAACTAGGGTAAACTGTTCACCTCCAAAGTGAAGTTGGGGAGAGGAATATATTTTGACTCAGACCATTTTTTGTTCAAAGGTGTGGCTATACCTCCATCTCAACATTGAAAAACCAATTTGTTATTTGGGTTCTACAGAGGATTGATTACTGCCCATTTAGAAAACGGGATAATCTCATAAGCTCTGACAGAATGATCAGAACTTTAACCAGCCAGGATGAAATACTGCGCAGCTCAACTCGGTTCTTTTGCCTTTTCCATTCCCGTAGTGGTTTAGACTTCAGCATCTCTGTTAGGATTCATGGGACTGGCGTTTTCTCCCTACATTGTTCCCATACAAAACCGACAAAATATTTTTCTTACACACTTCAATACTGATAGGATCCATGGGATTGGTTTATATTCCTACACTTACTGTACCTATGAAATCAACCCTTGACATGTAGGTCTAAATATACAATTGTCCCATTGCCAGTGATCCATCATTCTGACCATTTGCATGAATACATTTATGGCAACCTACATTTACACGTATATGTATATGCCCTACATTTGCAACAAAAAACAACTTCAAGCATAGGTATAATTATCAGTCCCATTGATACATCATTCTGATCTGGTTTTGTAAGGTTTGGCGTTCAGATGACTTGGGTAGCAGCTGGCACTTGGTGACTTGGGCTTCTGGAAAAGGGCCAAACACCAGTCATAAGTGAAGTTATAAGCCCTTGAAGTAGGGTTAACCCAGGCCCCAATTTTAAATGAGGTTATAACCCCTGTAAGTAGGGTTTTTTGACCCCAGGCAAACCCATTTATAAGGCCATTTATATAGGGGAAATAACTCCACATAAAATTGGATCCGGGGCCCACCTCGTAGAGAGCTTGGCTTGGATGTTTATGGCGGGGAGATGAGTTTTCAGCCCAAGTTTTCGTACTTTCGAATCCTTGAAAACCTTACTAAAGCTAATATGGGTCAAAATTTCAGCACCCAAAACAGCAACGCAAAAATTCATCACACATAAGATTAGCAGATTTGTTTTAGTGGAGGGGTTTCCAAAATTGTTGAATGAATAGCCATGTAGCAATGGAAATTTTGCAAATCAGATTTGTACAAGCGTACCATCACTCGCCATCTTCACTAACCTATACCTCCATGAGAAACTCCATCGTGTTGTTGTCAGTCAAATGTTCATGCTCTCATGGTTGGTTGTTTCCAAGCAATTTCTGGAAGTTTGCTAGAGAGTAAAATCATTGCCGGAATTTCCTGAGGCTTGTAACAATGCAAGCCAGATCTCGTGGTGCAGCAATGATTATAGGGGTTTTGGTCAGGTTTATGTCGAGCTGTGATCAAAGCAAATTCTTAGTTTATAGGATATTCTACTATCAACTTAGACGTGCGAGGGTCAAAACTCCATATATTGGGGATGGTCATCCCACCTGTCATAGTGAATCCTTTTAGTGGGTACACAAGTCCTTACTATTCGGGTTGATGACCGACCATCCCCTATTATATGCAAAGAATCTTGGACCGCACATATGGGGACTTTGGCAAGTACAATGATCCCTATTGACAAGCCAGTTTAAATCGAATATGACATGAGGTTTGATCAATAGCTGTTTCTGGTTCCCTTAATAGGTGGGATCGGTGATATATAATCACCCAATAGGCAAGGACTATAAGTGGTATATAAGTGGTATATACTGCCAATTGGGGGATTATATGGTACCGATCCCACCTATTAAGGGAACCAGGTTTCACTCCATTGATTTGAAGCTGCTTATGCGATTTAGTGTTACCCTCGTCATCCAAAATCCTGCCAAGGCGCTTGTGTGGAGAAGACTTCCTCTGGGGAAGTCACAGACTAGGGATTTATGTGACATACCTGGGTTTGGAAAATTGTTACATTCAATGCATGCTATACTAGGTGATAGTTTCAATATCTTTTAACCCCTACCTGGGAAGATGATCCAATTTGACTATATAAGATTTTTCAAATGGGTTGGTTCAACCACCAAGTAGTATATAATATTCAGAGGCCTATTGCCCTAGAAATCCAATCACCTCCTGAGAATGGTAATGGAACCTCAAGACTATGCTGAGGAGGTGATTGGACACCCCAATCATCATCTGAGAATATGACTGGATGCCTAGGGTTGAATCTTGCTTGATCTTTGACATAAAAGGTATCAACCTCGGGTATTGCGTGAGATTTCCTTCCCAGGTGACAGGCACCGCACCCTGGGCGGGACGGTATCAACATGCTGTGCCTTGTCCATATGCAGTGGTGGATTTCTCTAAACCACCTAGGTTTTGGAGGTGTAACAAATGCTCAAACATGATGTTTTCGGCAAAAATACTTCAGTATTGCACCCTCCAATAAAGGGTTGGTTATTAAATCCTGTCCTGATATTAGCTTTCAATTGGGTGTATGAACGTTCAACTGGGTGATGATTTCAAATATGTTTTCAATTTTCATCCCGAAAATTGGGGAAGATTCCCATTTTGACTCATATTTGACAAGGGCGTTGAGACCACCATTAAAGCAGTGAGTGGTTTGGGAGACCCTGTGTTTTTTTCCCCGGACGATGCCGTCTCATGTTCTTTTTGACACATCACCGAGGCAGTGATTAGTGAGGACAAGATCTTCATCATAGGTGCGTGGCTGCGGATGTGTTTTGCAACCACATCCACTTTTATGGTAAGGAAGTAGTAGGGAAAATCATGGGAAAATCTGGGCATTTTGTTTAGGTTTAGGTCCTTGAGAAAAATGTCCATGACTTTTTTTGAAATGGAAACTTTACGCACGTTCCAGTTGTCTCACAAACAAAAGTCAAATTGAATCAACTCAAGAGAAGGGGCGAATACAATTTACATACCCACTATTCGAATTTTGTTTTTTAGTGATGGTTCAGAAAATCTTGCATTGAATTCATGATGTTGTTGGAAGAAATTCCAAACAACCACTTGGGATGTTTTTGAAACCCTGTAAACAATTTGATTTCAACTACCAACTTCAACCGGTTTTCTCGCCGGATTTATGAACCATCAACAGTAGGTGGTTTTTCCCCACATTTTGGTCGTATGGGATTTATACATCTGAACCTTGAAATTTGGTGAAAATTCTTCACCACAGTGACTATGCCAAAGCCCTCCAACAGTGGTTACTTTTCAATCTTTTCTTGCAACCCTAATAGGGAACCAAGTATCTAATAGGGTTCCAAGATTTTGCCAAAGACCTTCCAACAGGGTTAATTCTTACAGTTTCATTCACAACTTGGCAAATCTTTGGTTCATCGTCTCTTATAACCTTAGCCCGTTTCAATTTGCTGGGTATTTTTGGTGTAACAAAAAGAAAAAGTTAAGCCCTCGATCCCGGGGACCTATCAGTTTTGCCTAGGTGTTGTTTTTGGTGCATCGGCATCAACAATTGGTATGCACTTGAATAATTTAAAAGTAAATCACCATGAATCACCTGGATTTTGGAGTAAATCACCCATGAAATCAGCAGATTTGTTGGTATAAAAACATATTGATATATTGTATGTTATGTTATTCTTGGATTTTTTGTTGTTCAACCCATTTTAACAAACAGCCAAAAGCTCTAAAGATCTAAGATCCGAACTTTAAAACATCATTCTGGTCAAATTAGCTCGCGACCTCACACGAGTTTTCACCCAAAAAATGGTGGCTTAGTAAGGGAAATGGGACCCCTTATTTCAGGAAAATCTGGGTTGGTGAAATATTGTAATTTGGCCAGATGGGTTATACTCTACTTATAAATGGGATATATTGGCTTTAAAAGTTAGTAAGTGTAAATGGTTAGTAAGTGGGTTATACCCCCAGTATATCCCATAACCATTTACTAACTTCCCGGGACATCCAAGCATTGAGTTCACTCGCCTAGGCGGCTTGTCGGTGAATTTGGATCGTCTTCCAGACGTCTGGCGCTCACATGATGGAGGCGGCTTGTTGAATCCGTTGCCGCCGCCGGTCATTCATGACGTCATGGGAAATGAGAATCGCCCCCAATCATATCATCCCATAGGATCCCAAAAAAACCAACCCAAATAACCAGTTTGTGTTTGTTTCCTATACTGTTTGTATAGTAGTTGGAAGTGTACTTATATATATCGTTGAAACAAATACTAGGTGGTGGTTTGAAATGTTTTTTAATGTTCACCCCTATTTCTTGGAGAAAATTCCCATTTTGACTAATATCTTTCAAGTGGCCACTCACCTTTGTCAAAGGCCATCACTGGGAAGAGGTAACACCAGTGGCACACTGGCCAGCGCGCTATGAGCACGCGGCTGTGGTGCGGAAACTCAATTTTGAATGAATGAATGGTGCTAAACTGAGGATGTTCCCTACTAAATGAGATGCAATTATCCGGCCTCAGAAATGCTCAAATCGTTCAGTACTTGGAGGATCATCCCAGGACTTGTAAGTGCTTAATATTCATGGTTCGTAAGTCCCCTAAGGATTGGGTTGTACCCCTTCCAAATGGCCTAGATGGGTTATAAATGGGGTTACTAACCACTTAGAAGTCCTGGGAGGATCCTCTAAGTAGCTACAAATCTTAAACCGGGTAGGTGATTTCCACACTATGTTTGATGTTCAGCCCTGAAACTTCAAAGATGTTCTACGAAAATTGTGTGTGACCTGCCCATGATTCCATGATTTTGTTTTTTCAATTTGGGTGGTTATGTGTTTTGAACCCACCAACTCAAGTTTTTAAGTTTTAAAGTTAAGTTTTTCAGTTTTTGTCTACTTGTTCAGTTTTTCAACCAAAAATGATTGATATGATATGTTTCAAAGCTTTCTTAGTTTTTCGGTACTCGGACAGTGACACACGCTGTCAGTATTTTGTTGCAAAGGCGAATCCATCCATGAAATTTTGTTAGGAATGATTCCTGTCATGGACGGTGGAAGTTAGGTATGTTGTTTGTGGTTTTTTTGTTGGACAAATATCTATTTTTTTCATGGATACTCAGTTTTGTACAAAACACCCATTGATCCAATCACCATTGATTCATTGATGATATTTAAAATTGATAGTCGCAAAAAAATATACAATAAATCGTATTCCTACCTTTCATCATGATTTATGTTCATGGTTGATTCAATCCAATGGTAGAAAAGGATCAGACAAATCAGCAACAGCAGACAGTGTAGACATCCAACTACGTCCTGATCAGGTGTTTTTGGTTTGGTTTTGAGTCGAAATACCTTCTCAGGAGGTGTTTGGAAGTCTAGGGACAACTACAAGTTTGGATTCAATTTGTTTTTTGCCCGGGACGTTTGCCCGGTGTTTTTTGTGTACTCCGAAAACCACCTCCCCCCACACACATTCTTTCATTAACAACCGAAAATAAGGCCCCCAAAAACTCATCCGGGTCCGTGGTGGCGTGTCCTTTATTGAGGTTGACAGAGCCGGTACCATCTATGTTGCTTGGTGCAATGGGATGGATTGAACGTGTTGCGACATAAACGAATGACTCAGAAGATGTGTTGAATTTGGTATGAAAGGACAGATTTACGTACTGTTTCTACTACTGTTAGAGGTTCCAAATGGGGAAAAGGCCATTTGGATTGGGAAATTGTGGACATATCCCAAGCTTCCTTTCAGATAAAAAGAAGAGGCACCCTACAAGGTGGGCCCAAAAACCAGATATAAGTGGAGTTACAACCCCTATAAATTGCAGAAAAGAAATGGGTTTGCCGGTTTGCCTGGGGTTATAACCCTACTTGTAGGGGCCCCATTTCACCACATTTATAACTGGTTTTTTGGCCCACCTTTTGTAGGATCTGAAAAAATCACCTTTTTGCCAGTTTTTGTTGCGCTGGAGAAAAACACTTTCAAACGAACCGCAAATCCTAAGCCAGATGCTCCATGTATCATGATGATTTTCCTAGGTCACATTTTTGACCACGTTCAAGGCGAAATGGCTTGGTACATATTCCCGTCCCATGGAGCATTTGGGTAAAGGGTTTTTACCTTGCTAGTTGGTGGTTTCAAATATTTTTTATTTTCACCCCCACCTGGGGAAGATTTCCAGTTTGACTAATATTTTTCAAAGGGGTTGAAACCACAAACCAGTCATCATATGTGACCGTCGCCATTTCATTCTTTCCTCGGCTTTGGCTCAGTGCGTGTTTTTGTTGCGCACATCTCTTTCTTTTCTCTTGTGACACTCGGCATGGCCATTTTTAGGGAAAAGGATTGCCAGGAGGACGAAAGGACAATTCAAAAAATAACGAGATGTGACCAAGAAGAATGGACATAATTTGAGCACACAGGGGGGGAACGAAAAATAAGAAGTTCAGAAGCAAAATCATGCAGTTACACCATGGAAAATTCAATGCAACAAATTGGATCATCACGCAACTCTAGGTGGTGGTTTCAATTTTCAACCCGAACCTTCGGGACGATGTCCAATTTGACGAACATTTTTTTCAAATGGATGGTGGGAACTGTGGGTTTTTTTAGGAAACAGTGGACCATTTCCCTAGCAAATCTTCGATTGTTCATGGCCTTAGAAACCAGCAAAAAGTGACATTTCCTAAAACTAACAGCAAAGGTTCCAAAAAATAGGCCGAAATTGTACCAAAATACCCTCCATGAATGGATTATTTACTTACATTAGGTCAAAAATGGCCACATTCAAGGGGAAAATGTAGGTAAATATATTCCCTACATGGATCCTTTGGGATAGGAAATGTATTTTTGTTTCTGAGGATTTTTTTTGTTGTACAGTATTTGAAAAATAGATGGCACAGTCCCTACATATTGGTTTATAAGGACCCTTTACTAACCTACCTTTTGGTATCGGCAAGCCATCTATTTTGACCTTAAGGTATGTCCTTTTGTGGGAAAAAATCCTGGGAACCAATTCTGGGGATGGTTTTTTTTTTGACCGACCGACACCATCAATCCTATGCCCCAGCCATTGGGAGGGGGTGAGATGGTGATTCTTGTTGGGGTTTTTATTGGTTGTTAGTTTCAGGGAGTCGCTACTTGGAGGATCATCCCACTTAGTAAGTGGTTGGTTAAGGGGGTTACAAACCAGATATAACCAGACTAACCCTACTTAGGGGACTTACTAACCATGGTTATCAACCACTTACTAACTGGGATGATCCTCCAAGTACACCTTAAGCAGGTCGAACCCATAGGGTTGCGCCAAGTTTTCGTGAAACGATCGCACAAAAAGGGCGTGAAAGGGGCAGGGAAAGACCAAGGTGTCACAAGGTGTCGCTTGGAAAAATCTAAGATCAATGCAGTTTCCTGGTTCCCTTAATAGGTGGTAGGTAGCATATTAATCAACCAATTGGCAATATATAAGTGGTATTTAAGAGTTATATACTGCCCATTGGGTGATTATATAATCATCACGCAACTCTAGGTGATGGTAACTCATGCAAAGATTTTCTATTTTCCAACCCTATTTGGGAAAGATGAACCCAGTTTGACTTGCGCATATTTTTTCAGATGGGTTGGTGAAAAACCACCAACTAGAAGACAACGCCGATTGAGCAGTGATCAGTTCGCCCTGGGTATATGCTGAATATGGGGGTTGAAATTCCATTCGCAGTTATATGATATGGATGTTTCCGAAAATAGGGGTACCCCCAAATCATCCATTTTAATAGGGTTTTCCATTGTAAACCATCCATTTTGGGGTACCCCTATTTTTGGAAACACCCATATGGGGATTCTAATAAGCCAGTGTAAGACTCCTTATTAACCAGTCAATATCCTGGAATGTCAAAACAGCGTTTTTGAACGTTTTTTTCATTTCAGAAACTGCTTTTAGCCGCTCAAAGGTAAGGGTAATGGAACCACATTTTGCTGTTTGTCTCCTACGTAGCCATAGCTTGTTTCAAAGATTTGTACACTCTGGTAAAATAACATAGCAATGGAAAACTACCATTTTTAATAGTAGATACATCTTCAAATGGTGGATTTCCCATTGCTATGTTAGTTTACCGGAGTGTAAGGAACATACCCCAAAAGTAACTGAACATAATGCAGACCCAAATCACCAACAGTTTTCCAAGAGCAACAGTTTCTAAAACCCGAAGAATTCAGATCCCTCCCTAAAGTATCATTGATGGTGTCAATCCCATCCCCACAACAGGATTGTATGTCAAGTTCCTTTCTTAGCACATACAAACAGATGCTTAGGGAAACTGAACTTGAACTCTTGGATGTTTTCTCTATTTATGGCTGGTCAACCTATTCCCCCCAGAAATAGCCAGCCTTGTGATTAGGGCCTCTGAAAATCATTGGTTTCCCTTATTTTTCCGAGGAAAAGTCGTTACCAAGAAGCGCTTAAAACTCGTTGCTGACAAAGGACGCTTGGAGTGGTTCGTTCAGTTTGCTTCCTCGACCCAGGTGTTCCAATGGATTTCTTTTTAGTTCATTGGTTTTAAAGATTCATAGATTTTCACCCCTACGTATTTGGGGAAGATTCCCATGTTGACTAAGTATTTTTTACACATGGGTTGAAACCACCACCTAGTCCTGTGGTCTTGGTGTTGGATTCAAAGATGTTTGTTTGATTTTTCCCCGACGACTGTGGAATGATCCAATTTGCCTTGCGCATATTTTTCCAAATGGGTGCCTCAACCACCAACCAGTGGCGAGTTCTGTACTAAAACTTACATACCGCATACCTGTGATTTTGCACTCACCAATCGCAGTGTTCACCCTAAATGGTGGTTTAGTGAGGGAACTAGCAAACAAGGGGTTTAAACAACTTCAGGTTTTGAACTTATTGATTATCAACTTGGCTAGTAATTCCAGGTGTTCAAAGAGAACCTTGCGGAATCCAAGGAGAATGCCGTGGTTTTGCTCTCTTTCTGCGTATTTTTTTTGCGCAAGTCAGTTTCACGACGTTGGTTGGTCACATTTCTTTGGAATCATAAAGACCTCGCATAATGTTACGTAAACATGGTATAAGATAGTATTTCCCTCTATCAGACCCCTACAAATGGCCTTCCAAATGGGTTTGCCTGTCCTTTATACCCAAACAGCCTCTTTAAATTTGGTGCGGTTTTTTCCCATGTCCCCCACCAAATAGTTAAAGATGTTAAACCTGTGGCATGCGGACCTAAGTGTTGCCTAAACAGGACCTCATTTCCAAAACAAAAACCTTCCCCAATTTCACTTGATTTGGCTCTGCGGAAAAACATCGAGATTTCACCACTCAAAAATTCGCGAAGCTTTGCAGAGAAAGCCCTGGATGAGCCCCGAACACGAGATATGGGGCTGATGTATTTACCGACATGAATCCCTCCTAAACTCTACCCAGCCTTGTAAGTTACTAGACCGGTCGCAGTATCTGGGATTGATTTGTTGATTTGTTTTCCGGGAAGGGGTTCGGCCATGTTTGGCCACTTTTGAAGTTGCTTATACGGAATACGAACAGCTACATCTATGTATAGCCTAAGATGGCACTGGAACAATGGAAGATCAGATTTCCAAATAGCTTCATATTGTTCAAGCAAGCGACAAAACCTATAGGATCAATTATCCCATACTCAGTTTGATATGGGGCTAAAAATCCCTCCAAATTTCATGGCGATGTTGCATGACAGGAAATTGGCAAAATGGGCAGTATGTCAAAATTTGCCTTCCTTTGCTGCTTTTTCGTACCTCGGCGTTACCTTGGTCCTTCTTGCTGCCTGTTTTGCCAAGTGGCCGGACTATTTCCCTCGTTTTTACATGTTTTTTCCGTTGGCACTTACTTGGATCATCCCAGGACTTGTAAGTAGTTAGTAGCCCCCTGTTAAAGCCATTTAGGCCATTTGGAAGGGGAATAAACCTACAGGGACTTAATTATTAGCTATGATTACTAACCATTTACTAAGCGGGATGATCCTCCAAGTACCGCTCATGGACAGTCAAATTTGACGATTGGATTTACGGAAAATGGACCGGATTTGTTCATACGCCAAGTGATTCCCAGTAATTCCAACAAATGCCGTGGGATAAAATTGTGAATCTTGAGTCGTCATTTTTGGGTTTACAACGCACATCAATTGTCAGGGGGTTTGCATGCGGCCAGCTCTTTTTATGTGGTGGATGATTCAACCCTACATCGGAATTTTTTGGTGACAAAGGATGTTGAGATTAGATCCGAATTTTCACTGGACCATTTTGTGGCATCAAGTCGACCAGTTCTACTTTGGAATGCTCGTAGGATTTTTGAAGATGAGAAGTACATTGTTGTGGTCGAAAATGGCGTCACATTGCCAATTCAGTGGAGCAGTGAGGGTCTTTGCAACAACATTTCTTACAAGTTTTGCGATATTTTTTGTGGAGGTTTCGGAGGCTGGGGACTTGCTATGCAATTCATTGCCAATAGCTGTAATGTACCAGTTTTCCAGGTTTCCGCACTTGACCACAACGGCAAAATGTGTAAGATGCACCAAGTGAATCATGGAGGTTCCTTTTTCACACATGAGAACTTTGAGCAGATGAAGATTGCACCAAGACCAGTTCATTTGTGTAAGGGCCTTTCACCAGTAGGGTTAATCACGTTGCATTTGGCAACACAGCCTGATTTTTGGGTTTTTTCCCCACCTTGCCCGCCATGGTCAAGTAGTGGATCCACCAGTGGATTAACGTGTGAGGATGGCAGAACTTTTTTGCACATGATGGGTTTGTGTAAGATTTGTAGGCCGTTTGCAATAGGTATCGAGAATGTAAGCAATATCATGCATCATAGGCACTATTCATGCTTGTTGAAGGTAATCAAGGCATGCGGTTATTCCATTGTATGGGTTCAGTCAATCGACATGAACAAGATCACACCAGCCAACAGAAATCGGTGGCTTTTGATCGCAGTGGACTATCAGCGTTTGTCATTTGTCAACAAAATCCCGAAGCAAGTAGTCACATTGCCAGACTGTGGTAGGGTCACTTTGGGATCCTATCGATGCATTTTCGAAACTTTCCCATCGAGTCTGCAGAAGAAATTATTGCTGAGTAAAAAAATGGTTGAGGTATATTCTGAACCACGATATTGCAAAAACAAGGATGGTGTGTTGCCCATTGTTCATTGCAAACAAGTGATGGAATCCAGAATTTGCAATCTCAACCAGCGTGTTCCGACATTTATGGCGGCTTATGGGTCTCAGCATGATTTACCCGAAAGACTTTTGGTTTCCCAGGGCTTGCACACTTGTTTGATCAGATCTCAAGATGGGCATGGAGATGTGAGGTTTTTTGCACCCCATGAAATTGCACTCATGTTGGGTATTCATGATCGATTCAAGATGAGTCATGACATGCAATCCAATTTCTTGGCAGTAGGTAATGCTGTGTCAACTTTCCATGCGGGAATCGTTTTGGCGAAGATGATTGAACTCATTTTGGATGCCACGCCTTCAGCGGAAATGATTGTGAAACGGATGCTGGAGTCAAGGATGACATCGGATACATCAGTCATTGAGTCATTCCATGATGCAACTGTGATTCACCAACCTCATGATGTTTCTAGGATCGAGGGTCATGCTGTCTCCCCACATCATGAAGTTTCTAGGATTGAGAGCTTTGACATTTCCAGGGACCCGACACAGGAATTCAGACCAGAGATCAACATCAGTTTGTGCACCAACAATGGCCTTCTTTCCATTACATGTGAGGGGCATGCTAATCTGGAACAAGTTTGTGAAAGCTATCTCATTTCCATGCAGAACAAAAGGTTTTTCATTGTTGACAGCACCATACAGCAGATTGATGGGACCTTTGAGATTTCCAGCGATGGGGCAGTCATTCATGCAATTGATGATGGAACTCCAACAGATTTGATCCGGGTTAGGGAACAACTGAGGAAATTTGATGACAATTCCAAATTGTTGCGAGATGACTCAACTGAACGTGCCTCAGTGAAAGTCGTTTTTAGGTATGTAAATCGACAGTTTTTTGAAGTTGCGTTGCCAAGTGACACCTCAGTAGATACCCTACTCCAGTTCACGGAATTTGGACATCAGAATGGGATCCTCAATTGTGCTTATAGAGTGTTGTCTAGAGCGACCCCCTTCAATCACCGATTGACTATTCAGCACTATGCCAACAAGGGTTGTGTATTTTTTGACATGCATCTTAGTGTCAGCGGAGGAGGTGGTAAGAAAGACCAAATGCATCAGGATGCAGCTGAAACCATCACGAAGCTTTTCGTC